>VMDR010005134.1:0-53771 GCA_007922815.1 Macrotus californicus | reverse complement strand
AAAAAAAAAATAACCAAAAATAAGATACTTGCTCCTAAAATAAATTAGTTCAGTGACTAGAAAATAATGTTATGTTTGTGAACAGCATACAGAAAATCTTAAGTATTTTCAAAATTGTAATGTGAGAATTGATTATAACTTAAATCCCAATTGATTTTATAAAATGTATGTTAACAGCTTTATTGAAGAACACATACTGAATAAATGAAAGAAACAACGTAATATTTTTGTCCATGAGTTCAAGTTACACTGGGTACACACATACTGGATACAGTGTAGTTGGAACAATTTTGTACACTTAGAAAACATTCTAGTTACCTTGAGAAGAACTGGGCACCAGATGCCTTGTCTTTTCTGCAGTGCAGCCAGCTCCGCCCCCCTCCCCCAACCGCCCCCATGCCTACCCAGTCCAAACCCTGCTTCCTGGGGCTAATCCAGTGAAAGTCAAATGGTGGTTCACAATGTGGTCATCTCCTAACCCCAGGGAACCCACCTGTTTATTAGGCTGTTGTTTCCTTTCCCTCACTTCCCCAGGGCAGCCTCACTCAGAGTTGTGCCCTAGGCCCACCCTTTTGCCATCAAAGGCTAATGAGTATCATTTCCTAAATGACTTCATCAACCCAAAGCCCAGATGAAACTTTGGAAATTCACTTTTTCCATAACAACACATGCTTAGGTGGGGTTCAAACCATTAACAGTTTCTATAAGAGAAGAGGAGAAGATGCTTCATTTGCCTTTGCAAAGCAAACTCCATGGTCTCAGCCATTTCACTATTTCTATTGCAGAATAAAATAGCTGAAGAAGTTGGAGATGGTGGTTGGGCAGAGCATTGTACAGTTCTAAATGGAGGAAGGGGCATTGCTTTTTCCCCTGAAATAACTTGAAAAAATTGTCACTCTCCTGGGGTCAGGACATGGAGAGGAGGGTGGCACCAGGAAATGGCGGGGTGGAGAGGGAGATGGGGGTGTAACATTTGGCAGAAACTGGAAACCTCCTCATTCACTGCCAGTACAAGTGCCCAAGAGTTGGGGTGCTTTGGAAACGGTAGATGTGTGAGCATGTGTTACCTGGAGAGGCTGCGGAGTTTAAGGGGTGGATGAGTGCTAGCTGGAGGGAAATGGAAGGTGCGTTTAGGATGAGAGAGCAGGAATGGCAACAGAGAGGTAGGGTTGGGGTTTCCTATGCCCCTGGGACATTGGAGCAGGAACTCCAGAGGAGGAGAAACACCCTGATGTGGGGTGGGGGAGGGATGCTTTCTGGTGAAGTAGGGCTTATCAATCACCTTAGTTATTCTTACTTTGTGGAAAAGGAGAGTCCTATGTGGGTCATCAGGTTTGTCTTGAGCAAGGGAGCATCCCCGAAAGGAGTCACACACGGTCGTCTTTCCACAATGCCAGGTTTCTTAGGGGCAACTCCCCGACAATCCATTGGAGTCACACGCAGCTTGCACACAGAGAGGGGGGGCTTACGAGATCGAAGCTGGCAGAGCCAGTGTCTGGCGTGAGGTCCTGGTGGCACAGCCACGCCCATTGGTTTAGTTTTCAGTCCGTGGCTGCTTTTGCTGCAAGGACAGAGCAGAGATGAACTGTGCGGCTTGCAAAGCTGAAAGTGTTTACCACGTGACCCCTCACAGAAAATGTTTGCCAACCCAGGAGTAAAAGGAGCAGCAAAGGTGTGGCTGTGAGGCTGTGGGGTTGGGGACGTCTACCTTTAGTAGGTCACAAGCTGCCTGTCTGAACAGTGGAGGTAATGCCTGATTTAGGGCTGTCAGGGATAAGCCAGATAATATAAATGACAGTGATTTTTTCATATGCTGTGCAAATGAATGATTAAGAATGGATGGAGTTTGGACTAAGAGAGAGGGAGAGCCCTACGTATTGAAAGAGCAGTTTAAAGGAAAAAGTCAAAGTCAGAGTTTGCTTTTGTTGCGGTCTCTAGTCATGCCATGAATGAGAACAGCATCAAGGAAGAAAATCAGGTCTCTAGTATGGTGCTGGGTGCGCATGATGTGTTTAATAAATGCTCATTGAGGAGCTCAGTAAATGCTCACAAGCTTACTTCATTTCTGTTAGAAATATCATGTGATGCATCCCTGGCTGGTGTAGCTCAGTGGATTGAGCATGGGCTACAAACCAAAGGGTATCAGTTCAATTCCCAGTCAGGGCACATACCTGGGTTGCAGACCAGGTCCCCAGTGGGGGTCATGTGAGAGGCAATCACACAGGTTTTTTCCCCCTCTCTTTCTCCCTCCCTTCCCCTCTTTCTAAAAATAAATAAATTTTAAAAATCTCTAAAAAAGGCAAAAAATATTCTGTGATGCAGCTCATATTAATTAAACTATCCATTAAACTCAGATTTGCTACCTATTGATCCCATGCAGACCTGCCTAGGAAAAGGAGGTCTGTGGGCATGGGCCCCAGTCCCAGGGAGCCGACATGCTACTGGTAAAGACAAAATATGTTTGTTAAGTACACATAGTGCCTATAAGATAAAACAAGAGTCATTGGATAATGTGGAAATGAGGGCAAACTAGAAGAAAACCAATGTGTACAAATGTGGAAAGATGCTGAGATGGGCTGAGTTAATCAAGGAAGCCCTCTGCAGGAAGGTGGCCTTGAACTTAGTTTTGAATAAGTTGATGGACGCTGGACTGGACAGGTGGGGTCGGGGGGCGGGTTGGGGTGGGGGAAAGGAAGGCGTGAGCAAGTTGTTACGTAGCTTAATATTCAAGGTCAGTCATAGAAAAAATATATGCATATAGCTGTAGGCATATTCATTCCTGAAGTGGGCATTTTTCTAAATTTTGATTTACATAAGACAGTAGATAGCTTTTGACTAATGACTGTCAGAGAAACTAATTTAAATTTATGTCTAAAGCAAAGGCAGATTTATTTTTATTTCTTAGCCTAGATGTGTAATGTATAAACGGGGAGGGGCGGATGAAGACACTTGCTTTTCTGGCGATGAGCGACAACTGGGTTTGCATTTCAGCTTGGCTCTCTTCCAGCTCTATGACCGCGGGCAAATGGTTCAACCTGTCTGTGCCTCGTTTTTTTATTTGTGAAATGCAAAGAATAAGAGACATACCATAGGGTTTTGGGGGTGGATTGAGATGATTTATTTATTCCACAAATATGTTTTAGGCTCCTAACATGCACCCAAAACAAGCGAGAGAAAGCAGGTGAGCAAAACAGGCAAATCCTTCCTTGCCCTATCAGTGCCTTCGTTCTCCTGGAGTTAGCTGGCCAACCAACAGAGGCATGAGCACAGTAGCAGGCAGAGTTAGGTGCTCTGCACAAAGGCAAGAAGGGTGATAGAAGGGAGGGCGACCCAACAGCAACTTGCCTGTCCGGGGAGGCTGTTCTCAGATCTGAATGTCCTGGTGAAGCCAACCCTGGAAAACGCAGAGTAGTGGCCCCGGCAGGGAGAAGAGCGGGGGGCCGCAGTCCCGGGACAGAAATCAGATATCAGGTCACTGATGAAGAATATTGGACAAGGGGTAGGGTAGTGGCAAATGCAGTCAGATCACAGAAGGCTTTGACAGCAGGGACAGGGGGTGTGTTTTCTCTCAAGGGCAACGAAAAGCCCCTTGAGAGTTTTAAACTGGTGGAGGACACGATTGCATGATGGACGCATAGTGCTCACCACTGGTGCCGGCGTAGGAGAGACACCCAGTGTATGCTCACTGCTGTTACCATTTCATTTCGTCCTCACACCCGCCCTGCGTGGTGGCTACTGTGAAAGGAAACCATTCCAGACCTGGTCTGGGGCAGAACTCGGGGGCTGATGTGATTTTTTCAGCCCACTGGGGAAGGCTCCAGCCTTCCTGATAAAGCACTGGAGGAGTATTTTTCTGATGGACTTTAATGCAATTGAGAGGCCTTCTGGGAAGTGGGATGGACTCCACTCCAGAGACTCTGTTCATTAGATGTGCCCAATAACCTTTAACCAGATACCAAAGGTGCAATGGATGCTCTTTTAAGCCTGATGTTATCCTAATAACCTTTAAATCAGGCTTTCCTCTTTTCACACTCTAGCTGAGTAGTGTGTATTAAGTCACATCTGTTTTTCTCCCTAAAGAACATCTTCAAACTAGGTTTTTCGTGTTTTTTTTTGAAGTTATTTCCCTTGCCAGCAAACTTGAATTAACATGTGGGGACATGGTCACACCCAGTTCATCTCAGCGACTGCTTCGACAGTGTCGTTAATGCTGCCATTCCACAGACAAGGAGACTGAGGCTCAGAAATGTCAAGTAACTTGATGAGTTCCACAGGTCTCCACCCAAAGCCTACGCATTTGAGCTCTCCACCGCCCTCCCCCCCAGGGACACCAAACTCAACTCAACCCAGTGTTCTAAGAAGCAATGGAAATCTGAACTCGAGGGGAAAGCCTACGTCCCAGCTATCACATTCCTCTTCCTTTTATTGCAATTCTCCTATTATTTGCTTTATTTTATACTGTTTTTTTTTTTATTTTTATTTTTAAAAAGATTTTATTTATTTATTTTTAGAGAGAGGGCAAGAGAGGGAGAGAAACATCAATGTGTGGTTGCTTCTTGTGTGCTCCCACCTGGAGACCTGGCCCGCACCCCAGGCATGTGCCCTGACTGGGAATCAAACCGGCAACCGACCCTTTGGTTCACAGGCCGTCACTCAGTCCACTGAGCTGCACCAGGCAGGGCTTATACTGATGTTTAAAGACTGTTATTCTGCGATTAATTGCGACCCACCCTCAAGAAATATACAGGTGGGCAAAAGTAGGTTTACAGTTTTTGGGCTGGAGAAAGGCAAGCAGGTTATGATGATGACAATAGCTTTCTTAACTCCGAAGAGTGTCACCCACAGCGGGAAGCTTGCTCTTGCCCACCCCTGTAGGGGTGGCTCCTCACTCTCACTCTGCTTTTTGATTGTTAAGGGAGTTCTAATTTGTTCTTTCACTAATTGAACCCAATCTTCCCTAGGATGGAGCGTCTCTCCAGTTTGTGAACAGCCATGAAGTGAATTCTTCTGGTCTAGGATGTCACTTACGCACAGAATCTTCATCCCTTCAAGCCCAGAGCTCGAATTCTATAGCGTGTGCAACTCACGCCAGTCACACCACTAGACAGTGTGGGTCTGCCGAGCTGAAGTAAGTTAACCATGCAAGAAAGAAACCTGAACGAGATCCGTGAGGGGTGCTGAAACACTCTGGGTTATTTTGGACTGGAGAATGGGGGACGTTTCCCACTTCTAACTAACAAGCGTCATTTTCTTAGAACAAAAGGGGTTCCATAAGTGCACTGGAGTCAGTTCACACAGGCTCAGGTTAAGTTGTCAGGAAATCTGTGAAGTCGGCGATGCCAAGCTGGTGGCTTGCAATTGGCCACAGTGGGAGCATTTATACCACAGGAATGGGCAAGAGCCACAAATCAGGGTTTTCTTTCCCCCAGAGAGCCAGTGTTAAACTCTGAGCAGCACACCACCGCAAGTGTCCCTAGGGTTCACCCTTTTTCTGGCTGGTTACAGAACAAGTTGAGGGCGTGGAGAGACAGTGGGACCGGTGCCAGGGCAGGTTTTGGGCTGGCATTGAGTCCCTGCCTGCATTTCCCCATCACATACTCTGCCAAGAGTTCTGTTGTCAAACAGAGGCCCCATTCCTAGCAGCAAATGAGAACTGCTATAATTTCCCTGAAAAGTGGAACCCCAGCTCCATCACGGCTTGCTCTGTGACCGGGGCTGGTGAATTATTCGTGACTCTAGGCCTGATTCCTCTTCCCTGAAGGAGGACAACAGTGCCAGCCTTGTTGTGTGTGTGTGTGTGTCTGTCTGTGTGTGGTAGTGGTGGTGGGCGGTGCCTATGAAAGGCTTTACCAAGGCCTCGGTGTATGGGAAACTTACAACAAACAATAGCTGCAATTGAAATTATATTATTTACTCAATATTCACAGGCACTCAGAGGGCTTCTGCCCTGAGTCACTTGTGAGGTGCTGGCTGGTTCCGTGAGGCCTCACATCTCCGATGGCAGAAGCCCTGGAACCAGCCTGGCTTGCTCCACCTCCGCCACAAGGTGGCGTGCTCTCCCTGTACCTGTGCTTCAAGTGGCTGGGAGCCCCGGGCACAGGTGTGATTGATTCCCTTGTATTCCCAGCCAGACTGGCCCCACACTTTTTCCCTTTCGCTCAGCACCTGCCTCCCAGGGATGCCTCAAGTGCATTGAGCTTGACAATGTTTTCAGTTAGAAAGACAGGGATGCCTCAAGTGCGTTGAGCTTGACAATATTTTCAGTTAGAAAGACAGGGATGCCTCAAATGCATTGAGCTTGACAATGTTTTCAGTTAGAAAGAAATGGGAGAAAAAACCCTTTCTTGAAATACATTGATTTGGCCTAGATGGCTTCCATTAACAAGCAGGTGTCTCCATGCAAAATCCTCCTTTAACCGTTTGAGTCCCAAGCAGCGCGATTGCGCTGCTGACAATACCCCCTGGGACTCAAACGGTTAATTCACTGTGAGAACTTTTTCAAGAGGTAGGAAGCTAAAGTCTTTGGTGTGTGTGTGGTGGGGGTGGGGGGGTGGGGGTGGCAGGTGTCGTACTGTTTTCTATCTTGGTTTCTTTTTCCTCATTCTCCAGAATCCTCAAGGAAACATAATATAAAATTAATATGAGGTCAGCTATCAGAGCTAGATTTGACATATGATTCTGCTACTTACCTGCTGAATGACCTTGGGCTACTCACTTGAATTTCTAACCCTTGGCTTTTGATTCATAAAACGGGGGTCTATCTATCTATCTACCTATCAACTATCTATCATCTTGGGTTAGTGCTGTTTAATTCACAGCCTGGCTACACATTAGATTCACCCTAGTCATACCCCTACCCCTACCCCTAATTCTGACCCCATTTTGCCAAACCCTCTGGCTCTGACATTTGAGCATTCTTCCCTCTCCATCTTCTTTCGTCCTGTTTTCTCTGCCTCCCCCAGAGAGAGAGCATTGCAACATATATTCCAGGTTCAAGACAGTGGCCCTGACTGCTGGGGTCTGTGCCCACTCCCTGCTCCTGCCCTCCCCAGGAGACTTCCTCCCACCTCTGGTCTCCTCCGGGGCGCGTGAAACCCGCAGGAAAGCAGCACAAACTGAAAGCAAGAAAGGCAGGCAGGGCTCTGCAGGGAATGAGCCACTGCACCTCACTTGGGATTAGCTGAGGCACTGTCTGCGCCATGAGCAGAATACCTAATGTGCTCGTGTTTGCAAAAGCAAATCTTCAGAATTGGCAGCCAGTACCCTTGTTAGTCTTGCAGACTGTTGACTCTGTCTCGCTCCTTTTTAACCATCAGACCTCACCTATTTTTATTTACTTCCTGGCATAAAATCATTTCCTATGTTCCCTTTTTAATTCACTCCTAATGGGATAATGCATGTCAATTTTTCTTGTTCTGGATTCCAGATAATTCATCTACAGTTATCTATTGTCTAATGTTAGATACGCATTGGTGTCCATATTTGATGAAGCGTGGCATGTCCTGGTGGACAGGCCTGGGGCAAACAGGCCTGGATTTGAACCTGACTTAACTACCTGTGATCTGTGCACTTGTGTTTCTAACTTGAATAAGCTTTGATATCACTTTCTTTGACTACTCAAAAACAATTATGCTTGTCTAATAGAGTTTTAGTAAGGATTTAAGAGGCCACACACACACACACACACACACACACACACACACACACAATGTCCTGAGTATGTTGAATATTCAATGCTAAACGAAATCAGTTCTTTTATCATTTTTCACAAGCTCAACAAATCTTTGTACTAGATTCTACAGGCAAGGCAAAGGTGAATGACATAGGTGGGTCAGGATAGTACGTAGGTTTTATTTTACGTGCCAGCTCTCGTGGAGGGTGCAGCTTCAGGGAGAACTGTGTGGGGATGGATTCCAAGGGTCAGCAGGCAAGAGTGTCATAGTTGATTAGTCAAGTGCTCAGGCTCAGAAGGGTGACCGTGGGGGACACTGTCCCACATTTGCCATCCCTCAGACAAGCCCTGCTCTGAAGAAGAGAAAGCTAATGGAGCCTCGAATTCCTGGGGAAGAAAGGGAGAGCCATTGAGCACAAGGACAGTCAGCGGTGGGCACTTTTACATGTATGTGTCTACTTCTCTCTGCAAACCGAAGAGGAGAGAATTGTTACTCTCACCTTATAAAGGAGGAAATGGAGGCTCAGACAGACTCAGTAAATCTCTCAATGTCTTACAAAGGAGGAAGTGGTGGAAATGAATTTTGAACCCAGCTCTGTCTGAGGTTTTTTGTTTGCAATTATTGATTGTTTAAACTGGGGCGTACACATAGAATCCATAAAGAAAAACAACTAAGATATAATTACTTTAAAGTTTGTCAAAGTGCACTAATTTTTAAAAAGGTAATATTTACTTATTATCTTTTTATTTAGAGGGAGAGGAAGGTAGGGAGAAAGAGAGGGAGAGAGATACTGATGCAAGAGACCAATATTGATTGGTTGCCTCTCGCACGCACCCTGACTGGGGATGGAACCTGCACCCAGGCGCGTGCCCTGCCTGGAAAAGAACCTACGACCCTTCGCTCTGCAGATGATGCCCAACCAACTGAGTCACACTGGTCAGGGCAAAGTGCACTAATCTTAAGTGCTCAGCTTGATGAACTTTTAATTATACGTAGGTAATTTAAATACACCTGTATAGCCATCAATCGGATGAAGATACAGGATTTTCTCACTCTTCTAGAAGGTTTCCTTGTGTGCTTTCTGAGTCAATAAACTCTCCACCAAGAGACAACTACTATTCTGATATTTATTATCACTGATTAACTCAGTTCTTCAGCTTCATGGGAATGGCATCATATAGTCATTTCACTTTTGGGTCTTGCTTCTTCGTTCAACATAATGTCTGTAAAATTCATCCGTGTTGTTGTATTAGCAGTCTGTTCTTTTTTAAAGCCATTGTATGAATACACTACAATTTATTTTTCTGTTCTCTTTTCTCCAGACTTTTGGATAGTTTGCAGTTTTTATCTACTATGATAAAGCTGCTACCAGCATTCTTGTGATGTTTTTCAGTGAACATATGGACATACCCCCTTGTTCTCTTGAATATATACACACACAACAGTAGAATTACTAGGCTAAAGGTTGGGTGTATATTTAACTTCAGTAGATTAAAGGCCTTTGTTTTTCCAGTGAAAGCCCCACCGAGTCAGGGGCTCAGATCTTCTCCACCTCTGGTGCACCCCAAAACCCAAAGTAATTCTTGGCTCAGAGTCAGTATTAATGAGTTCCTTTTGAGTGGTTGAAAATATCTGCATCTTGTGCATCTTGGTCCTTGGCTTTGGGTTGGGGCTGCCATGTTTCAGTGAACGGTGAGGACAGAGCTTCATTTCCTGTGCCCAGCATCCCTGTTCAAACGAGTATTTTTTACAATGCCTCTTTAAATATCTTGAAGCTCACAGATAATACAACCTGTTTACATGTGTATTGCCTTTTTCATCAATATGGCATCCTAAGTATTCTACAAAGGAAAAATGGAAAGTAGTTTATAGTAACGTAATGAGTTCCCAAATGTCTGGGGACTGCTGCATTGGAAGCCGCAGTGAGATACACAGACACTTGTATCCATACCTTCGATCAGTTCGGAGGCAGAGTGCAGACAGGTGTGATGGTCTGCTGACTCCTCTCATGAGCTGCATTGCTGCTGAGGATGTGATTTTCCAAAAGATAACCAAATCTTGGTAACATTTCTCATAAAAGTACAGTCTTCCCTCAATTGGCTCTGGAAAATTCATTGTATATTAGAACTGTATAAGAATGATTTCTTTCTTTCTTTTTTTTAAAAGATTTTTATTTATTTACTTTTAGTGAGAGGGGAAGAGAGGGAGAAAGAGAGGGAGAAAAACGTTAATGTGCGAGAGAGACATCGATCGGTTGCCTCTTGCACTCTCCCAACCGGGGACCTGGCAAAAAGGCATGTAACCTGACTGGGAATACCACTGGCAAGCTTTCAGTTTGCAGGCCGGCGCTCAATCCACTGAGTCACACCAACCAGGGCTGATTTCTTTCTATGTGTGAAATGGAGTTGCAGTCTAGGTTTTTCAACTATAGGAATGCCCTGTGGAATATATGTGGCATGAACATGTTCCTGCTTGGATAAGACTGTCCCAAACATCACAAAGGGCGTCCACTATTCTTGGACCTTGACCATGAAAAGCCAGTGAGTGTCTGCTAGTCACAGTGCCCCAATCACGCCCCCACATTTCTAAAATATCCTCGGGGGTGGTTCCCCCTGAGAACCATGGCTCTAACTCAACTCCCTCATTTGACAGGGAGGGAGTCATTCCCCTGGGAGAGGAAGAACTTCCCCTGGATTCCATAGGGACGCAGAGGTTAAACACCGACTAGTCTCCTGGCTCTTTGCTCTGAATCAGAATTCTGTCCATCACAGCAGTTGGAGCGGGGGCTTCGAGTCAAGCAGACTCAGGTTCAAATCCTGGCTCTGACTTTAGGCAAATTGCTTCATTTTTCTGAACCTCTGTTTTATGATTTCCAAAACTGAGATTAAAAATAGCATTTATTTTAAAGACTTGTGAGAATTAAACAAGATTTTGATGATAAATTCCTGGCACATACTGAGTTTCAATACAGGGTAGCTATTATCACACACCCCTTTAAAGCTCATTGGTTTAAGTGACAACAGAATTTTGTGTATCATATTGCTGGAGAAGTTCTCCATTTGAACTTGTCTCTGCAGAAAAACACTTATTTATCTTTATCCTTCTAATTCTTCACACACTCCCATTCCAGGGCAAAGAAAGTATTCTTCCGCCAAAGCTGTTCTAAGCCTCATTCAAAAACAACATGACTTGGGCTTAGCAGCTCAGAGCATCTTCACACTGAAAGCAAAAACAACAACAAATCTGGGGACTCCAGTTTGGTCTGGAAAGGAGGAAGACTCTAGATGGTCACATGTTTGAGCACTTGTTTTGTGCCAGCTGCGTTGTAAGTGGGCTATTTTTTTCATTCTCTCAACTCTCAATAATAAGTGGGTGTGACTTACTATTACCTCCATTTGACAGATGAGAAAGCAGGGACTCCGAGCTGTGATGGCCCTTTCTCGAGTCACACAACCAAGATGGAAATCAGGTCAAACAGACATTCTCTTGATTTGGGGTCTTCAAAGGCAGACCCTGAGCCCAGGATCTGGGTGCAAGTATTTTATATGGGAGGAGTATCGG
The DNA here is from genome assembly GCA_007922815.1 of Macrotus californicus. NCBI lineage: Eukaryota > Metazoa > Chordata > Mammalia > Chiroptera > Phyllostomidae > Macrotus > Macrotus californicus. Next base: position 42,537 of record VMDR010005134.1, on the reverse strand, counting down.
TTATCAATTCATTGCCTCTCTGCTCTGATGCACCCTTTATTCTATGCTCTGTGATGAAGGAATCCCTTATTAAAGTGTCGGGATTTCTCCTTCGATGTGAGCACAGCGTCATGTTTTCCAGTAGAGGGCGCTGGAGGGCTACTGCTGGAGGAGCAAGGTCTCCTGCGGTTTCTGGGCCAGACGGGGCCCAGCTGTGGGTGTGAGGACCTGTAGTAGAGCCTGCCTCAGCCCCGGGTCAAAGCGGGTCCTGAGGCCACTTTGCGGCCTTGGCATAGTGATAGCCTTCACGCGCCCTCCTCAGCATGGAAACCAGAGTTTGCAGCACAGCCCACACTCTCCAAAGGATTCCTGCCCTGTTGGCCCCTGGACTCTGCACCCCAAGACAAGAGGCTGAGTGTCTGTTCTCTCACATGCACTCTGGAGGGTGGCCCCTTGCGTTCGCGACACCCGCAGATCAGCTCCAGGCTGGCCAGAGCAGCAGACTTCTCTGCTGTTCAGTGGGCAGACCCATGTCTCCAGAGATGTCTGGACCCTTCCCAAGTTCTGTATCGTAGTTAATCATTCTTCGCATTGAACTTTTTGTTTGTTTGTTTGTTTAAATTACTGTGTGGTTTCTGTCTCCAGAATGGACCCAGGCTGTCATGGGAAATGATACTAGGAAGAGCCAAGAGAGTGGAGAAGGGGAAAAAGTCAGCAAGGAATGGGTTAATGAGTGGCCAGCACTGTGAGCACCCGAGGCTTCATCGCTTCATCGCACTGGTGTCCCTCTGAGAGTCTGGGCAACACACACTTCGGTGTTGCCCAGCAAGAGGCCAGAGGGCTGCACGTTTATCTACCAGTTCCCATCTCTCATTGATTGAGGGTTGTTCTCAGGGACCTTGCCTTCTTGACACTTCTGTCCTGCCCTGCCTGCCTGAACTGTCCGGGGCACACTTTTGGAGCCAGGAAAAGCCCTCACTCAAGTAGAGAGCAGGAGGTCCTTGTGGTTAAGATTTCCGTGTGCATGGGAACTCCTGCTGAAACCGTGGGTGAACTTCAGGGTGGGCTCGGGTGTGTTTACTGCAGACGAGTTGCAGGTGCTGAACTGCAGAAGGAAATTGATCAGCTGGATGCTGATGAATGGCTGAATCCGAGGGCAGATTTTCTGGAAAACTCAGTGGCAGATCAAATATTTTCCTAACTGGTATTATTTAATTGTAGAGTCAGTGTTTACTAGGCATAATTGAATTTTTCTTTGACCTTGGCAGTCTCACTGGCTTGCTGTCCACACTGGAAGATTCAGTTTTTTCTTTTCCTCTTCTTCTTCTTTTTTTTTTTTTTAAACTCATTTTAATACAACAAGCTAAACCTGACTTCCATGGAGAGCTGGCAGCCCTGCCATTTTCAGGAGGTGTGGAGGGCTGGGGTAGCCAACCAGAAAAATGCAGTGGAGTTTGTATTTTCCATTTTGCCCTTTACAAGAACATTTCAGCTGAAGGAAAAGGTTTTTTTCTCTCTCCCTGGGTGTTTTAATAGAAATCTTGGTGGCATTGAGCATTTTAATTCTGAGCACCAGCTTCTAAAGTTCAGTGACGGCCAGCTCTGTCCTGGCCAGGAACACAGTGCATATCAAAACGGGAGATTTTAATCAGCGGGAACACCACTGTGAAAATGTCAGCAGGAGACGCGTTGATTACAAAGGGACAGGGACAGTGTTTGTTTGGGGGTAACGTGGGCTGAAGAAGGTTGTTTTCACATTAAAAATGTTAAGTCATTCACATTTTGCAATGACTTAACCAGCTTACACGGGTTCTCGGCTGGTGATGCGTTCTTTCCACAACTAAAATGCTCTGTGAGGAAAGAGCGAGAAGTCTTACTTTGTCCTGAACCGGAAAGATCTCTGGGACATGGTGTTGAGTCACAAAAGAGGCATGTAGAACAGGGTGGAATAGTTAACTGTTGTATGAGAAAGAAGGAAAAAAAAAAAAGATTATGTAGTTATATTTTCTGTATTTACATAACAGTCCAACAACTGTCTGCACAAGAAAGGCAGAAGCGGAAACAAGGGGTAATATTTTCTTCCATGGACGGCTTTTACATAGCTTTGAGTTTAAACTCATGTCAATGTATTTCTTGCTCAAATAGATAACAAATTGCCCAGTGAAAAATAATACTGGAGGGCAAGCCTCTGTTCTCTGGCCATTTTTATAACCTGTGAGGGCAACTCCAGGTGGAAAATGCGTTTCACCACAGTACAGCATATATACCTAGTGAATCCTTTGCAAAATTTAGAGTTAGAGTCTCTTTATTTAACCATGGATTTTTTTTGATTGTTTTTTTTTTTTAACATCTATGCTGCTATCTGCCATCCTGACAGCAGGGGGAAGTGTTTCTCCATTTTTCTTCTTGTCTTCATAGGCAATCTTTGCGAAACCATCCCCAAATTCTCTAATTCAGATCTCTGCATAAAACGCACTACATTTTCTAGAGTCATGGTGTTTCTCTCTAATCCTCCCAGTTTTGGAGGGGGGTGGGCACTCGAAGCTTCCAGCAGGCCGTTTGATGATTACTCAAAGGGGCCGATTTTGGGGTCCACGGATGCGAAGTCTTTCCTCCCATTGCTCTCTGCCCCTTCTTGTCATGCCACTCGCTCCTGTGAGTCACTTTCCACCATCAAGTCATAGAAAAAAACTCATAAATTATGAAAATTTAAAGATCTCTCTCTCTCTCTGTCTCCCTCTTACTTTGCAGAGGAGACTCAGGTGTGGGAAGGCAAAACAAACAATCAGGCAAACAAATCCAAAGAGAGCGGATTTTGGACTTCTGGGAATGGTGCCAAAGGGGAAAAAAAGCTAAAAAAGGAAGAGAATGAGTGTTGGTGTTGTCCTGTGTGCCTGGCTGGCCCTGGACCTGCCTCACCTCCTTACCTCTTCACAACGCAGAGATGTGGTACGTCATCAGAGCCATTCAGTGAAGGAGGGGGTGAACGGTCACAGGGGTGAGCAACTCGCCCATGTCTATGTTGCTGCAAAGTGAGAGAACTGGAATTGGAAGCCAAACTGCATCCAAAGCTGAGCCTTTGAATATTTCCCTGCACCATGCTAAATAAATGGGAGGCATGCCTTCCTCGGCTCTCTTTCTTGTCCCACTAACTCCCGAGTCCTTGTGTCTGTTCTCTCACATGTGTGCACTGCCCTGTCCCTGCTCTACACAGTGCCTGCAAAGAGAGGAACCAGAGAAAGGGAAGGCACCTTAAGAACTCCCTCAATCGCCCTGGCTGGGTAGCTCAGTTGGTTAGACCGTCATCTCAATACACCAAGGTTTTGGGTTCCATCCCCAGTCAGGGCACATACAAGAATCAACCAATGAATGCATCAATAAGTGGAACAACAAATCTCTCTCTCTCTCTCTCTAATTAATAATAATAAAAAAGAACTCCCTCAATGTCCAGTGGAAGCTGGTCTTTATTGTGCATGGGCAGTGACTTTTTTAGAAAAGGCAGCAATGTTGAACGTGCCTAAGGTTGAAGATTCCTAGAGCTTTGAACTTGAGTAAGTGCCCAGGAAGGCACTGCACTGTTTACAGAATTCTTCTGGAGCATCTGGGGCATGGGTGCACCAGTGTCTGTTTCTGTTTCTCTCACCCCAGCTTTCTGGCAATGCCTGCAGCTGAATGTGATGGCGAAGATGCAGAGATGAGCAGTTCGTAGCTTTGGATGGTCACTTCACCCAAAGAGAAGTTGTTGGAGTGCTTGGGTGGTGTTCAGCCTCTGTACTAAATGACAGCAACACCCGTTGGGAGAGAGTGGTAGCCCTTTCAGAGCTGAGGAAGGCGAGGAGATCGTGTCCTTTGGTGCAAGCATGCCCTTAGCATATTTTAACACTTGCTTTGCTGCCACTTCAACAACAAGGGTCAAGCAGCGGGCCGGGGTCCTCGGGCGGGCAATGGCATCCAGCTGGCATTCTCTTAGGTGGTTCTATTTTCCTTTAGTTATACTTCTATTTGTGGCACATGATTACGGTTGTCTGTTTATGGTCATGTGGAGGTGCCGGCATTTAAGTGAAAAAATCCACTTAAAGAAAAACAGTTGAGTAAATACTGGGGCACATGACATGTAGTTGTGATGAAAATGAAGTGGCGCCGAAAATGAATGAACGTTGTAGTGAATTATTCCTAAATGTGTCTTCCATCTTGGGCAATGCATGACTTTCATTCCAGATTCATGGGAAAGTAGAAACGGGAAGTTTCCCAACAGGAAGGGATAAGCTGGCCCATCCTCCTCATTCTCGAGGTGATGAAATGGAGGCTTAGAGGGATGTGACTGGCCCAAGGTCACACACAGTGTCCTCTTGGCTAATAATCTATGTGCGTGCATGCGTGTGTGCACACGTGTGTGCGTGTGTGTGTACTGCTGGGTGGGTTGGGCTGAGCAAAATAATAGCCTAAGTATTGGCTGGATATAGAGCTGCTTTAGGTAATTTGGGTTGTTTTGGATCCATGAAGGGAAAGAGAGAAAAGGAGGGAGACAATTTCTGAACAAAATGAAAACTTGTAGATAATAAAGGGTAAAATCATTAAAATCTAAGTATGTTTTGCTTGCCGCAGCAGCTGGCTGGTTTCCGCCAGTATCCACAGCAGTAGCTTCTTGCAGGGAATGTGGCGTTAAATACAATAGGTCAGTATTAAGCTTGAACACAATGTGATGACTGATTAGGAAATGAATGTAAGTCATGGACGGCAAGTCCTGATTGTGGTGATGCTTATCAACACCGTCACCCCGCCGGAACAAACAAAGCTGCCAAGCTGAGCTTGCAGGCTGACGAAACTGAACCCAGATGTCCTTGTCCTGGGGACAATTGAATTCTGGCTAGGACAGTCATCTGTGAGGAAATCAGGTGTTACAAAACTCAACCATGCTCTGGGCACTTTGGGACCTGCTCTGGGGGTGGGGACGGGAGAGTCATGGTCCCCTGCCTCCCTCTCATTGTGAGGTTGGTTCTGGTCGGCTCTGCGTCTTGCTTTTTTACGGGCATGCTGAGATTATGAAGTGGGAGACAGCCCAGAATTAAAGACTACTCCCCCTTGTAGATGGGGCTGGGGAGCCCAGTGCGCAGTCCAGAACATATATTTGTGGAGTGAGTGACCAGACGGTGAGAAGTCCGTCAGTAGGCTTTGCACGGTGCTTGGCACAGGGCCAGCCCACTGCTCACCCACGTTCTGATGCGGGCAAGTCACACACTCTTTTCAGGGTCACTGTTGCTTCCTGCCTAATGTTTAGATAAGCAACTGGGTCCTACTAACGTGTTGTTGGGACACAAGAGCTGAGTGTAATGAGTGTGGTGGGTGCCTTTCACTTATGCTCTCCTTAAATTACTCATTCCTCCAACCAGCTGATTTTATTAAGCATTCTGTGGGGGAGACAGGCTAGGTCCCTTCCTGTAGAGGCTCAGATCTAGTGGTGAAGTAAGATAAGTAGCTACTTTGTAAATAAGTAGCTAACCAAGATAATGCTTTCAGACTATCACACGTGCTAGAGTGAAATAATGATTAGATAGCAATAGTAATGCTATTGATAAAAGCCAACGTTTATTAAATACTTTCTATGTGCCACACTTGCTGTAAACACTTACTTGTATGATGCACTTAATCTTCATCCTCCACCTAAAAGAGGTACGTATAATCATTGTATTTTATTTTATAAAGGGAAACCGAGACACAGAGCGAGACTATGGTGGACAGATGTGGGACATTTTAGACCTCATGATCAAGAAAGATTTCATGGGAGGAGACTTTTGAGCAGATCCAGAGTGTGCATTGATGTGTGCCTCTAAAAGCCACGATCCCCTTTCTACTCACTCTACTCCTGCCCCCCCCTCCCACTGTTCGGTGAGGCCTACCATGTTACGCATTGTCATCGTGACTACCTTCTAGCCAGACTGGCCTCCTGGCAGCAGAATGGAGTGACAGTGACTGGAGGGAGCAGACAGGCTGCTATGTGCATTTGGGCCCACTTACTGCTCCGTTGACCTTTCTAGTGTGCGACTGATTGGTGTTCTCTGAACTTCAAGTTTACAAGGCCCAGAGCCTGGAGATTACAGAGAATGGAATAACAGCTTACCACTGTGTCCTCACCCCTGGGGAGGCTGGGGGTGTTTCTCCCCTTCCCGTAAACATGAAGCCCTGGCCATGGACTGTGGGAATGGGGGCAGAAAATAACCCAGTGGTGGGGGCGGTTATCAGAATGATCTCATCTACACTCATAGTGCAATCAAGCTCACCGTCTTTCACCGCCAACATGCCACATGGGTCTCCCAATGACCTTGGGGAACAGAGATTGTTATGCTTGTCTGGAAGATCAGAGAATTGAAGGCCAAGGTGCTTCAGAAGTTTAGCCAAGGTCCTATAGCTGGTAGGGGCAAAAGCTGGTGCTTTAGCTTTCTGATGAACAAAAAACCTGTTAACCCCTCTGACCATAGGCTGTAGGGATAATGTCTTTCTTAACAAGCACCACCATTTACTGTCGAAAGTGCTTACCCTGTGCTCGATTCTGAACCAAGAACTTTATGCAGATTAACCGCATTTAATCCTGTTGCGTGCTGTAGGGCCGAGTGTCCAACACGTGGTACGAACTCAATCATTGTTAATTAATGTGACACTAGTTTTGGATAAGGGGAAACTGAAGCCCAGAAAGGTTACATAACAATGGGGCTGAGATGTAAATGCAGGCCATGTGGTTGTGGGGTTTGTCTCTTGTCCTTGATGCACGCTGCCTGCCTTGCAGGTGGGTCCCCGGGACCCTGGCGTGTTTGGGGGCAGGGCACACTGAATTTCAGACTTTCGTCACTTGTCTCTGGTGACACCCCGAGTTTCTTCAGTTTTTCCTTTGAGTTACTGCTCCAGGCCGTTTCAGCCCGGGTCTTCAGCCCTGCAGAGGTGATTGGGGCTGTGGGTCTCCTCTGGACACCTTCATTTCCTCTTCACTCTGTAGTGGCCGAGAATCTGGGGTTCTGGAGGAGGAGGGGTTTACCTCGTCATGCCTGTGGGGTACGTGGTCCCCGGAGGGGCTGGCAGAGTGCTATTCCTGTGAAAGGGTTCCCGCTTTGTGTTTGTCGAGTTTTCAAATATAAGTAGACAGCATTTGGCATTCCCTCATCTCAGCTCCAGGCTACAGCTTTAGGTTTTGCTTGTTTCATTCCTAACAGAGTTGACCTGGGGGGCCCTGTGCTCAGCAGCACAGAGAAGGTGGGCTGGGGGGTTCAGACTCTGTTTCCAGACTCTGGGATGTGGCGGAGAAAGTGCAGAGGATTCCCAGTGGAAGCTTTCCCCCAGGGAGTAGAATTGGAGCCAAGCTTTGAAATGCATTTGGATTTTGATGGATGGGGGAGGAAGGCAAGCACATCTGATCAGGGGTTAATATGCAAAATATATAAGAAACTCAAACAACTCAATAGCAAAACCAAACCAAACCAAACCAAACCCCAAATAACCTAATTTAAAAAAATGGAGGAAGGAGCTGAATAGATGTCTCCCCAGAGAAAACATACGAACGGGCAACGCGTATATGAAAAGGTGCTCAGCATCACTACTCATTAGGGAAATGCAAATCACAATGAGGAGTCACCTCACACTTGTTACAGTGGCCATTGTCAAAAAGAAGATAAGAAACACTGGCAAGGATGTGGAGAAACTGAAATCCTGCACACTGTTGGTGGGAATGTAAATCGGTACAGCCACTGTGCAAAACAGTGTGGAGGTCTCTCGAGAAATTAAAAACCACATAATCTCCCTTCTAATTGTGTATCTATCCAAAGGAAGTGAAGTCAGTGTCCTGAGGCCGTATCTGCACCTCCATGCTCATTGCAGCATTGGATGCCGTCGTCAGGATATGGAAACAATCAGCCTGTTGAAGGAGGAATGGCAGAGAGAATGTGGTGCGTCTATACAATGGACTATTATTCATCCTTCAAGAAGAAGGAAATCTGACCATTAGTGACAGTGTGGATGACCTTGGAGGACCTTCTGCTAAGCGAAATAAGCCTGACACAGAAAGACAAGTCCTGCATGATCCCACTGACTTGTGGAATCTCAAAGAGTCCAACTTACAGAAGCAGAGAGTAGAGTGTGGTGCCAGGGCTGGGAGGGGAAAGAAGTGGGGAGAAGTCGATCAAAAGACAGGAAGTTTTGGTTATGCAGAATGAATTGATTCCAGAGACTGCTGAAGTATAGCACAGTGACTATAGTTAATAATACTGCATTGTATATGGAAATTTGTTAAGAGAGTGGATCTCAAATATTCCTACCACATACACAGAAACTGGTAACTATGTGAGGTGATGTATATGTTAATTGACTTGATTGTGGTGATCATTTCACAATGTATACATATATCAAAATATCTCATTGTGTGTGTGTATATATATATATGCATATACACATACACAGTTTTATTTGTTAATCTTAACTCTATAAAGCTGGAAAGAAAATAATCTACAATGCCACAGACTGGGTGCCTTAAACAACAGCAATTTATTTTTGTATGGTTCTGGAGGCTGGGTGTCCAAGATCAGGGTGCCGGCAGGTTTGATCCCAGTTCGCAGGTGCCCATCTCCTTGCTGTGTTCTCACATGGTCTTTTTGGGTGAGCCTGTGTCCTTGGTGTTTGTCTGTGCCTCTGAATTTCCTCTCCTTATAAGGAAGAACACCAGTCCGATTGGATTAGGACCCACCCTAACAGCCTCGTTTTAACTTCACCACCTCTTCAAAGGCCCTGTCTTCAAATACAGTCACAAACTGGGGCCTGAGGGGTTCAGTGCTTCAGCATGTGAATTTTGGAGGGACACAATTCAGCCCATAACAGATGTCAGATTTGGATCTTAGAGTGGAGTGGCAGATTTGGGAAGGGCAAGGCAAGCGGGGTAGATGGGGTTGAATAATGGGGTTGGCACGCTGAGCTAAGGAGGGGATGGTAATGGCTTCATGGGCAGGCTCTGTCATTGAGATTGAAGAATAGGCTATTCATTCTGCAGTCCAGCCAACTGAACTACAGGGACCCAAAGTGAATATAAATGGGTCTGTGGGTTGAATTGTGTCTCCTCGAAAAGGTACACTGACGTTTTAACTCTGGTACCCGTGAATGTGACTTTATTTGGAAATTGGATCTTTGTGGATGTATTAGCTAAGATGAGGCCACACTGAGTTAGGATAGCCCTAAATCCAATGACTGGTGTCCTTATACCCAGGCCATGTGATGACACGGAGACACAGAGGGAAAAGGCGGCTGCGTGAAGATGGAGACAGAGTCAGTGTGCTGTCTCCAAATCCAAGGAACGCCACGAGTGTGGGAAGCCGCCGGGAGCTGGAGAGAGGCTTGGGCTGGGTTGTCCTTCAGGGCCTGCGGAAGAAACCAGCCTTGTGGACATCTGGACTTCGTACTTCTGGAACGGTGAAACAATGCACTTCTTTCATTCACAGCCACCAGGTTTGTGGAACTTTGTGAAGGCAGCCCTAGGAAACCAATAGAGATTAGAAGGGAGAAATACTCCTGGAGAAAATTGCTCTGGATGATAGATACTAAATATGACTCAGAGAGAAAAATGGAGGTGCAGAATGCGTCTGGGGACTTATAGGAAAGAACAATTTTAGAGAAGGATGAGAATTATGGTCTCAGAATCTCCATACAAATGAGGTGATTATGAGAAATAAAAGAAATTAATGACAAAAGTGGTAGATGGGATATTTTAGAGCCACCAGGACTTGGGATGGAATTCAATATTGGTACATGCTAACATGAAGGGAATATACCCATTATGTGTGGGGCTAATCTGTATTAAAAAAAAAAAAGACAGCCATGCTCCTCATGGAAATGGGAGTGTCTGAGACAGCAAACAGGTCAACAGAGCATAGGGTGAGGACATAAATGTAGGTGCATGGCAGTGCCGCCCTGAGAGGGGTAGCAAGAGCCACATGAATCCCTCAGCAAAGTGGCCCAGTGTCTTTCTTGCCCATGTCACAAACTGGCTCAGAGGTACCGTGTTGTGGAAATGGGAGCTCAGGTCACCTCTCCAGGTATTTGCTGCAAGCTTTACTTGGCTGAAAGTGGGAAAGCTTGACAAGCTTTTGCCTTGCTCAATAGGTAATTTCATGTCACAGTGGGTAGTGACTAAGGCATTTCCACTCTGGACTTAATGATGAATTGCTAATTGGTTGGTGTAGTGGAAATGATGGAATCTTAAGATAAAGCCAGATAGGACTTCTCCTTTTGGGGTGACCATAGCCTCAGAGAATTTATGCACTCCAGCAAGAAGAAAAGACAAACGTAGTCAGGGTCATACCCTAGACTTTAAGAGGAAAGATTAAAGAAAATTCGGAGAATATCTTTTCTTTATTTCTTGTTGGTGGATAATGCAAAATCCTGTAGGTTTTTCTCCCCCTTCTTCCCTCCCTCCCTCCCTCCCTCCCTCCCTCCCTCCCTCCACTTTTCCTCTTTTGCTTTCTACAAGTGAATGCCAGTATTTTTACCTTTTAAGTGAGTCATTATGGAATATTAAACTTAGCCTCTAGAAATTGAAATTAGCAGTACTGGCATTTGTAAAAGGCTGGCCTGGGTGTTCAGCAGGAAGCCTGGAGGCTGGCACTCCCACTGTATTCTGGAAGGATGATTGGTTATTAGGTATCATCAGGGCTGTCTGTTGGCCGTGCTTCTCACCACATGCTTGTTAAATATATATGGTGGCTTGTTTTGTTTCATCATTATTCATTTAGATCGTTGTATGTTATTAGGTGAACCTTTACAGTGTTTTGTTGGTCCTCTTGTGGGAAACGAAAATATTTGCATCACTTGTATTTTGAAACTATAGTTCTCAAATAATTATATCTTAAGATGTACATTACTGTGAATTCTAGTGGGAAATAAATAGCAACCTGTTATGGTTATAGCAAGGGTATACATTATGACCATCACCCCAAAATATTACACGTTTTAGCGCTAACAGTAGGGTCAGGAGGGCTTGTTTGAATCATGGTCTCACGTTTTTTATAAAATCAGAATAATAGAGCCTGCTTCAGTGACGATTAAATGACATCATGCATGTGTACTATCTGGGGGTGTCCAACCTTTTGACATCTCTGGGCCGCACTGGAAGAAGAAGAATTGTCTTGGGCCACACATTAAATAGGCAAACACTAATGAAAACTGATTAGCAAAAAAAAAGGTTTTAAGTAAATTTATGATTTTGTGTCGGGCCACCTTCATAACCGTTCTGGGCTGCATGCCGTGGTTGGACACCCTTGAATGCTCAATAGAATGAGAACCGATAGTTACCAATAGTTAAAGAGTGCTTACAGTTTGCTGGGCACCGTATGAAGTATTTTACATACATTGACAAATAAGTCCTCAGAAAACTCCATGAGGCAGGTATAACTATTATCCCCACTTTACAGATAAGAAAATACCTGAGGCACAGGGCACTTATGTAATGCACCAGATGGCAGAATTAGTAAGTGGCAGAGTGGGGATCTGAACCCAGAAGGCGTGGTTCTACACTTATTGCTGGTGGCTGCCGTACTACTTATGATCATAATAAGAACACAACATATCTTTTCCAAATGGGTCATACAATTAGGTCAAGGTCAAGTGAATGGCCTCTACGCACTTGCAAACTGTTTATCTCCTTACTTACTGTGGACATCTGGAGAGGCGGTACCTCACTTACCCTCAAACCCCAGAATTTGGCTCAGCCCCTTGCTCTATGAATGGCAGAGTCAAGGTCTTCTCACTGAACATTTTATCCTCTGACTGCTTGCCAAGGATGCTAACATAGGATTGTTAAATGATGCTGACCAGGAATGCCACCTGCAGAGGAGTCTTCTAGGCTCCACTTTGAACCCAATGCCATCTGAGGGCAACTGGTTGAAGTTTCATGAGCTTAGGCTTCTTCCAGGATGGAGCCATCCAGTTGAGTATGTGGAAAATGTCATTTTCCATTAGCACTTAAAATTCATGGAGCTCACTGACAATAGCCTTTCCGTCTTGAAACGAACCTTAGTGATAGCCTACAAGAGAGGAAATAGGGACCCAGAGACATGGTGTTATTTTCCGGAGCTTACTCAGACAGGGAGGGGTAGACTCCAGACTGGAAACCAGAACTCCTGACAGTGCCAAGTGTACCTTTTCAATTTAGCGGGAGAATCTGGAATATTATGGATTTTACAATATGGGCTTTGCTTGTATGTGATGTAACATTTGGATTAAACCTAAAAATCCGAAAAGTATTCATATGTTGCTTTTTTAATTAAAGGAAACGGTAGCTTTAAAAGGCTATTTTCACAATGAACATGTTTAGGACTTCCATAAAGACATTTGTAGAATACTCATGTCATGGCGAAGAACTATGATAACATCACTTAAGGCATTCAGTGAGATCTCAGTGAAAATTCTGCACAACTGGTGTTTTGTTTTGTACACCATAAATTGAGTATGTGTACTACAAAAGATGAAACACATTCAAGATATTCACAACTGTATCATTTGTAGAAATTGCTAAATGTCCATGAAACAGACTAGACAGCACTTTGGACAAACTCACATGATGCCACTAATAAAGGGAACTTTAGAAAACTGGGTTTGAATCAAGATCCATTAAAATATTACTTTCACAAATGTGCCATTTGTGAAATTGGATTTTCACACAAATGACTCCTCCATATTTTGAAATGAGTGGCTTATGGTTTTCCTGGGAAAGGAAGAACTTTGTGAATTTAGGGGAAATATATTTTCCTAGTGACTATGTTAGTAGTGGTCAAAGATAACAGTCATTACTAATTAATCAGTGCCAGGCAAGAACTAGATGTATGACCTGATCCAGGCTGTTGCTCCTTCCTCGGAGCTGCCTCTGCCCTTTGCACACGCTTCTAGTATGACAATAATCTTACCTTTAAAGTATATGTTGCTCGTGAACTCTGGTGGGTAGGAACCCTGCCTCTTTCATTTCTTTTTAAATAGTTGAGTCGAGTTATTTAATGTCACATTTGGAATGAGTGGTAGATCCAACATTAGGACTCAGATCCATTGAATTCTGTGGAAATAAATGGAGATCAATTAAATGAGAAAAGCAAAGGCTATTTTTTCTGAACCAGGTATATAGCAAAGGAGTCAGCCACCATCACTTGTGTCTGACAGAGATCAGAGGCAGGAAGGGGAGTGGGGGAGCTTTCTTGTGGAAAAAGGCTTCAGGTGAGCCCTGATTAGAGGCTGTTGGCATGAGAGAACTGTTGAGAGACAGCTAGAAGTGGGGCATCCTAGGTGATAGGTTAGTGGTACAGAGTTGACTAACTGGTGGGTCCTAATTTGGAAACAGGGACAAGAATTAGGAAAGCCGGATGGGGTGGGGGAAAGTGGTGGTGGGAAAATGGAGACAACTATATTTGAACAACAATAAAAAAAATGATAAAAAAAATTAGGAAAGATGCCAGTTATTAATCGAGTCCTGCTTGATTTGGGCCAGTTGTTACAGGAGTCCATATTTGGCTTCTTGGACCTGTTGTTAGATAGTGCTCTGACTTCCTATAAGTTTGATGTATCGGGAGCAGGGTGGCTCCTGAGCAGGTTGCTGTACATAGTGGATTGATTACATGGGCCTGTTGCTGTAGACTGTGGGTCAGAATTCAAATGGGTTTGTGTGGGTCATTTTTCTGTGCGGTGTGGCCAGTGCCTGTGTGTACGCTCAGTCTGTCTGTTTGGTTCTCTTCTTTCTAAATCAGGGGGAGCAGACTTTCAGAAAAGGGCTGGAGAGAAAATGTCCTCAGCTTCCTGAGCCATGAAGTCTCTGCTGCAATTACTCAGCTCTGCCATTTTAGCAAAAAAGGCAACCACGGACAATATGTAAATGAGAGAAGTTGGCTGTGTTCCAACAAAACTTTATTTACAAAAACAGGCAGCAGGCTGCGTATCGCCCGAGGGCTGTGGTGTGCCGACCCCTGTTGTACAGTGAAGAGTCTGTACACAGTCAACAGATATGCAAACAACAGCTGCCTGCTGTGTTGTGACTCGTTCCCTTCAGGCCCGTGTTCAGGCTATTGAAACGATGATCAGTGTGGGCTGGTTTCTGAGTGGTGGTGTAGTCAAGAAGCATAAAGAATCAAAAAACATTTTAAATTTTCATTTTTTCCTTCTTCTCAAAGGACATTATATTAGCACTCATTTCATAACTAAGGTGATCCTTCTTATAATGTTTTCCTTTTTTCCTATTTCCCCAAGGCCCATACTTCATTTCCAGAACCTCTGATTTTTCAAACCCAGCAAAGAAACCCTCTGTCATGCACAGTGAAACAGCACAATGGACCATTTCCCTTCCAATATGTCACACGTCAGACAAGAGGGGGTGAAAGTGACACTGTTAAATTGGTAAAGCTGATCTGTCCTGAGCCCGGTCCCCGTATGTTTGCTACATAGCTGCCACAGTTTCAGGCACCACAGAGAGAAAATTTTCCAGAGGTAGCAGAGGCCATGTCTTCCTTGTATCACCTTAAGAGTGAAGATCCCTCTTCCAGAAGTTTCCTCATGGACTCATCCTCATGTCACATTGACCCAACTCTGTCACATGCTTGTGCCTAAGTCCATGTTGGGGAATGGGACCACTGTGACTGGCTTAGACTAAGCAGTAGTCATCTGTTGAGGTTGGGGGTAACTCTTGCTTCCTCTGATGCATGTGCCATTATAGAGGAGGGTGGATGTGAGTGAGTGAAGTTGAATTTCTGTAGGAAGGACGTTGGGGGGGCTGGTCAATATTGAGAAGCCAAGCAACTGCATCTTCAGCAAGGGACAAAGGGGCAGGAAGAAAAATGGCCATAGAGAAAAGGAAGCAGGAGAGAACGAGCGACCTATGAGGAAACCCTCTCCAGGCTTTTAGCATTCCTCAGAGTAGAAATAGTCAGGGATTCCTTTTCACAGAAGACAAAATGCTTGAATTTGTTGATAAAGAGTTGTCTCCCATCTTCCCTCAAACATATCATACATCAGACAAGAATAGGTAACAACAACATTGTCAAGTTGGCAGTCTGTCTTTCTTCTCTCCAGCCCAATTTTGACATCTGCTTTCATTGTTTCCACAAGTCTAATGCATTGTGTACCTTGCACACTTTACCACGTGCCCGTTGAGCAGAGAGAACTCTAGATATGGAGATGGAAATGCCTGGTCTGAATCCTGGCTCTGCTGAGTACTAGTCCAAAACCTTGGGCCAGTTAGCCAACCACTATGGCTATCAGTTGCCCTGACTGTAATGAGAGAAGAGGTCTTGTTCATGTAGTTGTGAAAATTAAATGACATAATTTTTCAGTGCCTATGGCACATGGACACTAAATAAATATTTTGTTTGTTTTTTCTTTGTTTGAACCAGACCTGTCTACTCATTGTTCCTTGAAGTCACTTATTTAGGATTTTCTTCCTTCACATGTAGCTCATTACATTTTTTCTTCCTATTCTTTCATCCCCTCCACTTGCCATGCCTCTCCCTGTCCTCTGCACTTTGGACCTTATCTTCTGTCTGAAGTCTGGCTTGGCTCCACCTTGCTTGTGACACCCTCTCTCCATTCCAGATGCAGGGTACCATTTTCTGAAGGAGCCATTGGGGACCTGTGGGATTGAAGACATTGCTAGGAAGACTCATGGCATCAGGTGGAGCTCCAGAAGATTGTCCTTGTCAAGGAGATAAGTGGTTCTCAGTGTCACCAGAGCAGTGGAGCCAGAAGGCTGCCAGCTCTGGGATCAGGGCTGACATGAAAAATGGAAAAGGAGCCCAGGACAAAACAGGGAGAGACATTATACTGGCAGCCTTTGACTAAAGTCCTGCTTTCTCCATGTTTAATCCTTTGATGAGTTACATATGTCATCTGGGCATCAGTTTCCTTATCTTCAAGTTGAGGTTCATACATACCTCTTCTTTCCTTCTATTTTCCATGGGGATATGAACTCCAAAGAAACTGAGGCTAAATTTTATTTTTAATTTACCAATTATATCCAGCTCTTAAGTATACTACCTGGCCCTCAGTAGGCACAATACAGACTTGTTGAAAATAAAATGAGTGTAAGATAAGAAAGCATAGAAGTAGATATTTGTACACTTAAGGTATGATACAAATATAAAGTATTTATCACAACCTCCAAGAGCTTACCACAGATCTCTACACATTATAGTCATGTAGTTTATGTCAGTGGATTGGCCACATGTCCCCTATGGGATGTGGAGCATGCTGTGAGGTTGTTTAATCAAAATCTGGAATCTCTCAGAGGAGAATGCCTGTCTCGGGTCAGATCATTACCTATGAGTCTTGCCTTCAGGTTGTCTAATGTCTCATGGCAGATAGGCAATGTGCCTGCCTCTCTCTGCCTCTTCCACACTCAGGGAAGACATAGCTTACTGATCATGATCCTTCCCTGCCGGACATGGCCTCCACGTTCTTTAAAAACCATCTTTACAGGCAACTGCTTTCAATTGATCAGCATTCAATTTAATTTGAAGCCCACTGGTTATCCCTAGTCTTAATTCAAAAGTATTCTCTTGCTTGTTGGCTTATTTTCTTGAAGGTCTCCATCGATGGACTTACCACAGCCTTCTCCTGTGGATCATTTCTTTGTTTTCTTCATTAGCCTTCAGAAAGTTCTCAAATCCAAATACAATCTCTCCCTGAAAAAATAAGGCTGTCCTTATCCTTCAACCCAAACAAATATCTCAAAGAAATATGATTTGGTTTTGCTTCAAAGAAATAAGAGAAATATCAAAGGGGAAAATAAATCAATCCACCTCAGTGAGATTCCTGTGAAATTTATTAGAAACAAGCCCGCATGCATGCAGAGGTTGCACCTCGAAAACCAGATTCACTTTGAAGTGCACTGCCCTGTTCCTGTAATGGGCTGCACTTACCCACACTTTTTATTTTTTAAAGCACTTTACAGACGTTTCCTAATTGATTTATGGCCCGGGACCCTGTTTAGAACATGGCAACAAGAGTGATTAAAAGGCCAGAAAAATTGATTTATGATGAAAGATTAAGAACGGAATATGATCTGAAACTTGACTGAACAAAGACGCATGGCAGATATCTCAGCCACCTGGAATTACCTGGCCATGTGTGAACCCCAGAGTGAGAGACAAACGATCTCACTCGGCCATTAGAGGTTTAAAAAGAGAAAGATGATATTTTTAAAATGAAGAAAAACTCGAGTGGATTGATTCTCTGGGGCTATGTATGGGCTGTCCCAGAAAGCTGCAAACTCAAGGTCGCTGCAGGACCAAGGTCGAGAGCAGAGAAGGGCTTCTTCTACATTCAGAAAATGCGACTTGAGCCTCCGTCTTCCTACTGTTCCCATCTTCTCCTCTCCTGTGGCCCATCTGCTTGTCATATATGATTTTGGGATACTTTACTCTCTTTGAGCCTTTGGGAATAAATTGAGCATCTACAATACTCAGTCTAAGGAACATGACAATCTGATTCGCTGGGGTGGGGGTGGGGGGTGTGCTCCCAGTCAGAAAGGTTGTCTATTAGTTATAGGTACCCAAACGTACATTTATGTAATTCATTGTTCCAGGTTTTCTGTTAGCAAGTCTTCTCAGGCTTACAGAAAATGTATAATAATAAAATCAACAAAACAGCTCACAGATTCTTTATGTTTCAACAAGTTTGGGTTTTATTTTTGTTTATTATTTTAAGAATGCATGTCTCTCAACTAAAGGTAAATAATGTTTCTTAGCTCCAAATTATTCATTAACTTATAAATACATTCCCCTAAAACATTAACTGAGTTATTTACTTTGTACACTTTGTGATTTAGCCATTTTTGGGAGACAGAAATAGAAGGTATGACCCTTGTTTGCAAGGAGCTGCTGCTGAGACTAAAGGGGTATGAAGTTCCCAAACTCTTCCTTCTTTGTGGCTGAGTTCTTCCAGTTACTGAACCAAGGCCTGGAACTCTGGCCAGGGTGGAGTTTTGGGAATTGGGGTGCTGCTTGTCCTTGCCCCCAGTGGAAATCAGTGATACTGACCCAGGTGAAGTTGACCTTGAGAACTAGTAGGGAAATGAATACTTTCAACTCCCAAAGCATAAGATCTGCAAAAGAGGTTAGTTTTATGGAGTAAACAGGTTCAACAAGAAGGGCAGATCCAGAAGAGAGCCCGAGGACTCACAGGCAGGGGAGAGAAGCTCTGAAAAGGAGTTCTTTGTCATGGCTCTAAGTGGGAGGTTTGCTATGGGGGAGGTGGCATTGGGGTGGGAGGCAGAGGGGCCAGCGAGTGACTCAGGTGCAAAGGCTCAGTGCTGCCATGTTGCACAGCTCCTGGGACCCATTCTTATTGTATCCAGTGTGAATGGTGCCCTTAGAGTTGGGCGTCCAGAAGCACTGAAGGGGCTATGACAGGGGTTACAGGGTGCAGAGGAGGAGACACAAGCTATTCAGAACTTTTGGGGAAGAATTTCAGAGGAGATGACATCTAAGTGAATTCATGAAGATGCATAAATGAACTAGACAGAGAGAGAGGAGGAAGAAGCAGCTGCAAGTGAAAGGGGGTCTCGGAGAAAGGTGGATGTCAGCTGCCCTGGGCGTGGCCTGCAGGTGGCTGGAGGGAACACTTGGGTGTTTAAGAGCAGTGTGCAGAGGAGGCAGGGAGAGGTACAGCAGTCTATGGAGATCTGTGAACAGCACATTGGAGAATGGGGAAGCCATTGCCAAATTACACCGGAAGCCCTTTGATCAGAGAACGATGGAGAAAGATCACATTGCCTGTGGTACAGAGGATGCAGGTGGGGGGGATCAGCGACAAGGGACCAGTTAGGAGGCTGTTGAAATAACCCAGGCAAGAAGCAATGAAGGGCTGTAAAGCACCACTGTAGTATGATGGTGGAGCAGGGGAGACCTCCCAGCGCTTCCCTTCGTGCTTTAGTCTGCGTCTGTCTCCTTGCAGGTGACCCAGGGTGGATGCCTTTCCCACTCACGCTGTCGGGGTCACTGCTGGCTAATACGTAGAAATAGCTGAAACTGTTTTATTTTTAACCAGGTTGGGCACAGAGATTGACAAATATCTAGAACAACAGAACTTGGCACGTCTTTTATCACTTGGGAAAATGACTCTGCCTTATTAATAAAGGGAGCCAGCTCATAAGTCTTTGTCGACTTTCTAACAAACATTTCTCCTTTGTTTCGGGTTGATGAATTTGATAAAAATTTGGAGTAGGACAAAAGGGTTGTGTGGAGCATATCATATATCTCACAGGTTGAGAAGCAGATGGATTTTAAGTCATAGACTCTAATAATGTGTGATATTACAGGGAGCGAGACATAAAAAATATTACAGGAGCTCCTACGCACTCTACCTACTCAAAGTCTCTGGAGTTTACAGCCCTCCCACCGGATCCTAATATACGACGCTGCAGATGCCACAAAGGGAATTCTACAGTCTATTCTGAGAAACTGGTGCTTCAATAAATAAGTGGAGGAACCAGGATGTAAGGAAACATAAAAAACCTTTAGAAGGTCAACGGAGCCTGAAGAGACAAAACTCAATAGTTCTGCCCTGGCTGGTGTGGCTCAGTGGATTGAGTGCCAGCCCGTGAACCAAAGGGTTGCTGGTTCGATTCCCAGTCAGGGAACATGCCTGGGTTGCAGGCCAGGTCCTCAGTAGGGGGTGCACAAGGGGCAACCACACATTGGTGTTTCTTTCCCTCTCTTTCTCTTTCCCTACCCTTCTGCCTATAAATAAACAAATAAATAAATAAATAAATACTTCAGCACTTCAGAGACAGGAATGGAATGGAGTTTTCTTTGTTTTAGAGAGAATATTGCATGGTGCTGTTTAAGGTTGTAGCTGGAGTCGGAATAGTCTCTTGCAAGAGAGTAGTTTATCAAGCCAGCTAGGTATCTGAGCCTGTCTGCACAGAGGAAACAGATACTTTTTATTTTGTTTTTGGCTTTTCACCATGATGAGAAATATTCCACCAGAAAGGTAACTTCAGAGGGGGTGAAAAATGTTTGTGCCTTGTTTCGGGTGGCGGTTACACGGAGGTGTGCAACTGGCAAGCCTCATCACACTGAACACCTAAATGGGTGCATTTTACTGAGATTAGTACGTCAATTAAAATAACATAATTTTAAAAAAGAAAAAGAAATATTCTGACACTGTCCTGGTGTTCTGGTAGCAAAACACGAATTGGGCAGTGGGGCAGATTGGACCCTGAACAGTGGGGACTTCAGAATCACAAACCAGACTTCTTGCTTGGGGTTGGAGTCCAAACTCAATGCAGTGGGTGGCACCGGCCATTTCTGAGTAGCAGACAGACTGGCTGGCGTATAGGCATCCTCTGTGTATGCCTTTGGCTTCTCTGACCAAGTACAAAGTCAGTTAAGTCCCTCTGTGAACTTGGAGTTCAGTGTGGGGATATTTCTCTTATCCGTGAATCACACATGGAGACTTGGTTTACGAGGATTCCCAGACCTCATCTATGCTCAGAGAGGAGAATCAGCATTGATTAGTGGTGTCCGTTGGGGATGCGGTAGGGTGAATTGGAGGCCGATATGCCAGATCTTTACTAACCACTCTTGCCTTAATTCTCTGAAGGAAGGAGGATGGGGCTGGACACTCAAGGCCACCAGGGAACGTCTCTAGTGGTGAAAGCAGTGACCCTGGTGGCGTTGGGCATGTTCAGACACATTGGATCTGGAGATCAAGTTCTGTTTTTTCTAGAAGCTTACAGAAGTAAAGCTGGCTTGAAAAAGCCAAACAGAGTGAGACTGAAGTGCTAGTCTGAAGGGGTGGGCAAAGGTGGACCCCAGGTCCACGAGAAGGTGACTGAAGACAGAGAGAATGGGGATAGAGCAAGCGCGTGTTGACTAGTGTAGGGGGTGATCTGGGTGGAGGTGTGTCTCCAGGGATTTTGTGGGTGGGATGCTGCTGTCCGGATTTGAACCATGAATGAAAGCCATGGATTGTTGAATTCTGGCTCCTTTAACCCCCTCTCCCTTCCTTGAGGACAGAGGTGGTGTTAGGGTCTGGGGTCTCGTGGTCAGGCGAGAGGGAAGGACAGAGAGGGAGTGGATGACGGGACCCACAGGGATGCCATCTCCTCCATTGCAGGCTACCTAATTTCTTCACCTGTTTTAGGGTCAGATGCTTTTTTTCCTTTTTTAAAAAGCACCAGATAGCACATATCAGTACGTACTGTAAAGTGAAGGGCTTTCATCTTTGGTGCTCAGCATGGTGATTTTTACATGTGGACACAGACAGGTAACCATGTCCTGGTTATCTGGTTGCATTCTCCATTTCTAGCCAACTCCCCACCAGAGGTTTCTCTGTGACCCTTCCCAGTCTGTAACCTCCTCCTAGAGGGTAATCACTACAGTGACCAAGTGTCACAGTTTGCTCAGAACTGAGGAGTTTCCTGGGGTGTGGAACTTTCAGTGCTTACACTGGGAAAGCCTCAGGCAAACTGAGACAATTGGTCGTCCTAGTCCCCATAATTCTGATTTCAGTCATCCTTGGTTCATTTTACCTGGTTTTGAACTTCATTTAATGGAGTTTGATATATTCAATACATACTCTTGCATCTGGCTTCCTTCAGACAATGTGAGCTCAGTCCTACATTGCATGTGGACAGTTAGTTTTTTATTGCTTGAATGCTGAGTAGTATTCCATGGTATGAATGTATTGCAATTTGTCTATTCTGTTGAAATGCATTTGGGCGCAGATTTTCTTTCTTTCTTCCCTTCTTCCTTCCTTCCTTCCTTCCTCTTCCCCACCTTTCTTTCTTTCTCATTGAGATATAATTGACATATACATTATATTAGTTTTAGGTATACAACATTTCAGATACTTTTTAATGGGAATAATGAAGGCACTGATTAGCCCACAAGGTATACCTGTCTTTACTATGAGCTTCTTCAAATTCATAGGAATCAGGTAGAGAGATAAATTATAAGCACATGTATAAGCAAATAGGGATTGGTAATTCCTCCATTTCCTTAAAACGATTTCAGGGACTTAATTATTTGATTTACCTGATGACCCTATGTGGTACCATAGTCGCCACCCATTTACCAGATGAGAAAACTGAGGCACAGAGAGGTTACGTATATACCCAGTGTCAGGAGTTGAATCCAAACCATCTGGCCCCAGAGCTTGTTTTCTCAACCATTTCACTCAGTGCTCTCTCAGAAGTAAGCAAAGTGTTATCACGAGGGGATTCCACCTTCTGTCCCCTTGAATATAACACTGAAATCTGCGTGGCCCCTGTAAACATGGAAGATGTATGCTTTCCCGCCTACCCCAGGGTTGTGAATGATTGTGGACCCTGAAGTGGTGAGCACTTGTAAGGAACTGAAGAGTTTCTTTTGATAGTGCAGTGGTCTAGCCATTCTATGGCTTATCCCTAAACATTTGCCACACCCTGTTCCTGGTTTTGATGGCCTCTGATTTTCCATGAAGTTCTGTGGTCTTGAAACAGTATGATCATCCCAGACTTAAGGTATTTATTGACTGTGTTCTATGTTGTGAGCAGCTGGGATGCTCTGAAGGATATAACCAAGACAGAAAATGGAGATCTCAGTTTTATTAGCAGATTTCCTCTTTTGTGGTCCTGAGAACATTGAGGCCCTGGCAGCCCTCAGACAAGAGCAAATTCTGTCCCCAAGTCACTAGTGCCCAGGGTGCTGGAGGGCAAAGACCTATGAGTGTTTTGGTGGAATGGAGTTAATCAGTATTATCTTTAACTAAGTTGTTTTCCACATAAACCCAAGGTTAAAGGTACAGTGGGCAGATAATTGCTTCATTTCAAGGGTGACTCATTTCCAGCCCGAGGCACTAGACCTGGATTTCAGTTTGTGTTCATCACATTCCTCCAGTCACTCCTGCTTCAGCACAGAGATTAATTTCTACCCTGGTGGGCTTGTGTGGTGAAACCATTAGACAAGATGTTTAGAAGTTTAATAATTAAAACAGATGAAGATCTGTGAATAATCCACGTTCCAGACGACTGTGACTTTTAAACGCAGGGCCTGATGAACAGCAGGTGGCGATTTAAGAACATTCATCTCAACAGTCTTCTGAGTTCCCATCTGCTTTGTCCTTATCCCTCACTTCTAAGTTTTCTCTTTCTTCTCTACCTGACTCCTCTGTATCTCCTACTCCCTTCAGGTGCTTCCACACGTCTCCTGCTCTCCTACATTTGCTGACTGCCCACACTGTGTAAGGGAGGCACTGAGCCCTGGACGATAAGAGCGACCCTCTGTGTTTCAGAGAGGAGGAGTCTGAGGCACAGGCTAAGACCTGAAGTAGAGTCAGAACAGGAACTTGGCTCTTGTGATTCACTGCTCAATACTCTTATTTAGTATTTGCCAAAAGTGTTTAAAAATATTGATTATTTTTCTTGCTATAAAACATTATATGGCCCTTGTAAAATCTGTTTAAAAGTGCAGAAAACTGTAAAGAAAAAAATTAAAATCATCTACTATCACTTCACCCAGAGATAACAACTCTTAACAATTTGGGTATGTATTTTTTCCCAGTCTCTTCATATAAACAGAAATTCAAATAAACAGAAATACATCTATTTTAAAGAAATAAGATTCTATTTTAGAGGCACATTGGAATCTTGTGTGTGTTTTTTTTATGCTGAATTTTCTCTTGTTAACATTGTCTCACTAATTTCTATCTTACCTCAACTAAATATTCTTGAAATATGACTTTTATTAAGGTTATACTATACCAATCTATGGCTGTACCATACTTTGTTTATTCATTTGTGGAACTTACTGAATGAAGTTCCCCAGTTTTTCTTTAAAAGCAGGTGAGTGAGATTTCATTTGTCCCACAGGGGAGGGTGAAGGGAGCTATCAAACAATCCTAAAAGAGTTGATTTTTTTGTTCAAAGAGGTCAATTAACTTCCCCACCATGGTTCAGAGACTGTCAAGGGAGCAAACAATGGTTCTGTACTATGATTATGTCGATTTAAATTCCATGTTTGCCTGGGGGCTTTCTGTGTTCCCTGTCCCTGTGCTGGGCAGGGAATCCACTTCCTTCTCCAACCATCACTACCAATCTGGTATTAAACCCAAGAGCTCGCTCATGTGACCTGCCTTAGGTGGATCACCCACCCAGTCGGCATTGCTCAAACTCCACCTGAAGCAGAAAAAGTGCCTTCTGGGCACAAGCCAAGCATAGCCAGAGGGGACAGAAGAGAAACTTGTTCACAGTTTGAGGGTGTCACTTTATAGTTCACAAATCCTTCCCTGCCCTGGGAAAAGAGGAGAGAGAATGTCCCTGAAGTCCACGGAGACTCATGCACCCAATTTTTGGATTTTTTTCTTCCATTGCAAAGACGAGGCAGTATATGTAGCGCAGATCTCAGTGGCAAACAAACCTCTGCCCCTTGGCTCTATGTTGTGGGACTTGGGGTAGATTATTCACGTCAATCATCTGAGTCTCAGTTCCCTCATCTGTAATTCAGACCCTGACTCATGGGCTTGGATGAGGATTAAAAGACATAATACAGATGAAGAGTGCAGTGTAGTATCTGGAAAGTCAAGGAGGCCAAGAAGTGGTGGCAAAAACCATCATTTACCATGCCTGTCCTGTTGTTTTCATGTTCAAGGTCAGCATTTATCTTTTCAATGGATAATAGAAAATGAAAATTAAAGTGATATCCTTGAGATGATCCTTTTCACATATACATAAAATGAAGCATGCTTAGACTTAAATTAGGAGATGAGAAGCTTCAAGTACTAGAACTTGATGAGGCATCTTACTACACATATTAAGAGCAAGACACCTAACTTTTCCTCTTCTCAATGCTTATAGGCCTGCAGAGCTTTACAGTCATGACTTTGAAGGCCTCCGTCCTTGCCCAGTGAACTGTGGGGACAATGGCTGCTTTCTGGAAAGCTCCCTTCTGGTCCCTGGATGCCCCCTCTGGCTGTTCTTTGGCTTTGGAACTGGATCGGAGCTGTCATATCCACTTACTTGGACTGATGTGACCTTTGCTCCACACCCGAGGGTGTTCTCTGTGAGCCAACGATGGATGTACCTGGTGCAGAAAAGATGTTCTGTGCTGGGGAGAACAATTTAGAGTAATATTGGCTCATAAACAGCCATTTCCTTGGAAGGTGCTGCATTAGCGGCCGGCTGGCCTGTGCTGCTCCCTCAGGCTGAACGGCAGAGCCCCCAAATCACCTTCCCAAAGCACCCTGTGGCAATTTGCTAATTATTTTTATGATGCCAGGTCAGCAATAAAGGTGGCCTTCCTGCCTCGCTCAGCCGCACAGCAGGAGAGACCATTTTTCAAAGCTGGGTTCCGCTGCCCAGCCTGCCAGGGAGGGCGGCCCTGAACGCGGGCTGAGTTGCACTGTACTCCTTTCTTTGTACGTCCTTGTCCCAGTCCTGGTTTTCTGCCCTTGGAGTCTGAAGGTGTATTCTTTTTCTAGGGCTGCCATAACAAAGCACCACAGTGAGTGCTTAAAACCACAGAAACTTATTCCTTCTCAGCTTCGGAGGCTGGAAGTCCAAGGTCAAGGTGTCAGCAGGGCTGTGTTTGCTCTGAAGGCTTTGGAGGGAGGATTGTGTTCCGTGCCTTCATCTCAGGGGCTGGTCTTGCCGGCAATCTTGACCTTCTTTGGCGGGCAGCGGTATTATTCTAGTCTCTGTCTCTGTTGTTACCTGTCATTTTCTGTGTGTGTTTATGTGTCTGTGTCTTTCTTCTCTTCTCACATTGAATTAAGGGCCTACCCTACTGACGTTTAATCTCATCCTCACTAATTACGACTTCTGCAAAGTCCTTATTTCCAAATAAATTCACATTATAAGGTAGTGGGGGTTAGGATTTGCACTTATCTTTTTGGGGACCACAGCTGAAACTATGACAGAAGATATCGAAGGGTACCTCATGTATAAAAGCTTGGAACATTATTTGCAGTTATTCCCCAGTCCTCAGACTGGTGAGGAGCTGCTGTGTTTGCTTTGCAGGTAAAAAGGGGGCCTGAGCTCCAAGCTCACACCTGCTGGTGTGCACGTGTGGTTACGGGAGTGCCCCCGTGGGCTATGTTTGTTCTTTCCGGTGGACACAACTCTCTTAGTATTGTAACAAGGTCATAGTGTTCCAACGAATAAAGTAAAAGAGGGTTTCTACCTCCTCTGAGTCACAGGACTCACGCACTAGGGACCCCCTTGTTCTCCCGGCACCTCTTCTGTGACAAAACCCTGTTTCCAACCTAGAGGAAAAACTGTCCAGGGTCCTAGTAAAATTACCACAGAAAAGTTCAAACTCTAGAATTAGTCATGTCAGAAAAGCCCGAACTCTTTTAACTAAACAGCGCAACTTCAAATTTTAATGGAAACCTTGCAAGCTGTCATGAAATATGAAACAATTTACTCCTTTTAGGTATTTCATGAAAAGTTGGGCACTTTTGTCTGTGGTGACTTTCACCTGAAATGTCTCAAATACCATGCTCATTTGATAAATTATGCTGTCTCTGAGGCTTCCATAGCCTGCCCTCGTTTTTTTCTCAATTTCCAAATCCAGTGGAGGTCCACCCCCTGCTGGGGTCCAGGTAGAATGGCTCAGTGCAGTAACGACTCTACTTAAATTAAGGTGTTTTGGGATTTGGGGAATTTCTCATTCCTAATTTATATCGCAAGAAAAATATTTGGCAGAGTAGAAAGAAATGTGTATTTGCAACTAGCTGAGGGCCTGGGCCTCAGTTTCCTTGACTCAGAAATGAGGCGTTTGCACTGCAGACTCAGGAGGTCATCTACTGAGTCTAGACTTCCAGGAGTCTAGAGTTGGTGATGACTCTTCTAAATGGCTTCAAAATGTTGATCAGGAACTTCAGCGTGCAAAAGGGAACCGTCTGTGACTTGGCATTCGGCTCAGCTCTGCTGACAAAAATCTTCTGTCGCATGAAGGATTTTCCTGGTATTTGACCTCCATGTTCTTCAGGCTTGTCAATGCCTGTAGCACAGCAGTGACCTTGCAAGAGGAAACAGCCACTTTGCATTCTTTCTGCCTGCATTTCTGCTCCCTCAAGGCTGTCCCAGGGATTATTGATGAGGGCTGTGGGCCACTGTGATCCCTAATATTTGGGTAGCTCTTTGTACTTTGCACAGTGAATTCACGAACGTTCATTTATTCAGTCCCCACAATAGTCTGGAAGTGAGTAACACTGGCCTTATTCTCTTTTGAAGAATGAGGAAAACAAGGAGCACTGAGCCTGCATCACCTTAACAAGGTCACAGGAGAAGTTAGCGGCAGAGCAAGAGCTGGAATACAAATATTCCGGCTTTGTGTTCAAGCGTTCTTTCATCACATTTGAATTGGGCTGTCCAGATAGGGAAGGCAAAAACCTTAACATATACACCTACTGTGTGCTGGAAACTCTTGCATATTAGACAGGATTCAAACCACCATCTATTTGATTCTAAAGACTAAATTCTTTCCATTACCCTTGGTAAGTGAAATATCTCTCCCTTGGTGACTGGAAACAAAATTTAAGCACCAAATGTCATTATATAAATCAGAACAATTTGTTTGATTTTATAGGCAGCTTGAATACTCCCAACTGTGATGGGCTAGTGTGCTTAGTGATACAAGTAGCCCCGAGGTGGGTTCAGTCTCCTTGGTGACCTCCAGGTAGATTCTATGAGAAGAGAATAGGGAGTTAGAGAGACTGCCCAGGGAACATCTGTTTTGCCCTGGAAGACACCACCAGAAGATGTGAGGAGCCAGGAATGTCACTGTCCTCTTTCCTGGATGGCTGGTGTGATATTTAGAGGTACCAGAAATTCCTTGTGGATGCTTGTACGGCCTCTTCTCCCAAAGCCTGGACCCACCGTTCTATCTCCAGGGACTGAGCTCAAGAAAGTATTTCAAATAGCTGTAATAAACACTGGCCTACTTTGCTTGTTGGCAGTTGTGACAATCAAATGAGAGGACATATGTGATTGTGCTGTGGAAATACAGCCAGCTGGTCTCAAAAAGGAAACCATGTAGTGTTTTCATAAGAGAATGGACTTGGGGTGCAAGAGCTGTTCTGCCACTTACTGATTCTGGGCTCTTGGGCAGGCGTCTTATCTTTTTGGACCCATTTCCTCATCTTGCCTGCTGGAGGCTCTGAGGCTTCAGTGAGGTGATCTTTTTAAAATGCCAGGTCCAGCTCCTGGGGCTTTTCTATGGTCAGTCCCTGGTGAGAAGCTCTCATTTTCTCTTATGTCTCTTTTGGGTTAATGACTTGATTTCTGTTAAAAATATTTTGGGATAAGGAATGTTTTTTTGGAAGTGGTTTATGCTTTTTAAGAACACAGGATCTGCAAACATAACTAAAAAAAAAAACAAGTTTTCAAAGTTATTTCCTCCATTTGCTTTAATAGCATGTAGTTTAGTTGTTCCTTTTTTTATATTCTCTGTCAGAGAGTGTTTCTTCCTTCTGGGAACTCTCCTCTCTCTCTTCATGTGTTTCTGGTCAGGCTGACAATCATGTGGCTCTGACTTCCTTGCCACAGGTGATTGGTCCAGGGATGGACATGTGACCCTAGAAATGCCAATTACAGTTTTTGCTTGAGTTCGCTGTGGTCATGGGTGGATAAGGAGCAGCATGCTTGTCTCAGTATGTGAGCTGTGAGCAGGGTTTAGCCTGGAGCTGCTGGTGGCTATCTTTGATGCTTTGTACAAAGCGCCTTCTGAGGATGACACCTTTATGATGGAAAGCCGATCAAAAGAACACTAGAAAGAAAGCTTCTGCGTGGCCTATTTGAGCCTTTGTATTTCACCATGCTTCAAGTTAGCCGTCCCTCTGGCCCGACTGCTTAGATCCTTTCTTAAACTAAGTTTAAGCTTGTTTCAATTGGTTTTCTGTCATTTTCAACTGACAAAAACCAGATGAGCACTTGCAGTGGCTGGGGAGCCACATGTTCTGGGTGTCTAAGGAAGTGTATAAGTAAAGGGGTCCCTATGGAAGTTGGTCAAGGTGTTAAGAAACTGATGACTAGCTTTGCCTAATCAAAATGTCCAGGGGCTGGCTTACTTTTAAGAACAGACTTGCACAGAGAATGCAGAGAGAATGGGCTGACTCACATCTCTAGCACAGCTACAAGAATGACAGACATTTCTGAGGAATAGGGCTCCAGGCCACATTCCTGCATGCAGGCAGGATCTTTCAAGTCAGACTGTAGGGAATCACAAGGCTTACCTGGCAGGCCTCACGGGGAAAACTACCCTCCTTACACCAGACGTTTATTACTGTCTCCTGGAGGGAGATTCAATCTAGGATCAGGGCCCCCTTGGCTGAAGCATACTGCTAACGCATAGATTCATTCCCAGGCAGGCACTTCCATTCAGAGGCTGCTTTCTCGGAGGCCAGGACTGAAGCATTTTCTCCACTTTCACTTGGTACTTTTCCTGTCTCTATGCCTTTCCCCGTAGCTCCCTGGCCCACAGCTCAGCTCTGCATAGAGAAGTGGGAGGCTTTTATTGAGAGCATCCTCTATCTGCTGCATCCACCTGACCTCTCCTGGTGCTGTTTTGGTCCAGAAAAGTGGAGCCAGCCCCTATTTTTTTTGCCTCTTGCTTGCCTTGTGGCAGTGAGTAAATAAAGACTTGATTGTTACTTTCAGCTTGGCTCTTTGCCCTAATTGACCACCTGGACATCTGGAAGCTCCATGGCTTTAAATTCATTGCTCTGGATTCTTCTAAACATTGTCATGCATAATTATCCAGACTGGCCAGGAACAGAGAGGCACGATGAGAGTGGATCTCAAACTTCAATGTAGAATTTTCAGCTCCAGCTGTCTGTTTTGATGAGATCAGGCGCATTCTGGGTGGTATGGCTGTAGACTCCAACTGTCTGTTTAAACGTGCTGATGCACGGGTCCTGTCCCAGCCTAGCTCTATGAGAATGTTTGTGGATGGAGCCCAGGCATGGTAGTTAGGTAATTTTAATATTAGCCAAGGTTGTGAACACTGCTTAAATGGCACCTGAATCACTAATCTGGGAAATTAATAGCATAGATTTCATGGGCTCTCCTAAACCTACTGGATGAGGAGTGGATCCTGGTAATCTGGGGAGTCCAGGTGATTCTGATACAAGTGGTAACTAATTTGAGGATGGTTGAAAAATATTGGCCAAAGCATGAGTGTGTGTGTGTGTGTGTGTGTGTGTGTGTACTTGCTCGCTGGAGAGACCAGGGGGAAAGAAAACAAAGAACCCAGAATCCAAGGAATAACCTCAAATGACCTGTCTATTCAGCCACCCATCCATTTATCCAGTTGGGTGGTTATGCAGTAAAACAGTTAGGAGCATGGGACCCTATCAAAAGCACTTACACCTGAATCCTATCTGTGCCTAAGGAATTAGATCTGATTTCTTGGGCTAATTATATAACCTCTCTCAGCTTTGGTTTCTTCATCTGAAAACTGGGGATGTGTTTGCAAAGGTTGTCATAACATTTAAATTAAAACTATTTGTGAAGTACTTAGCAGAGTGCCTGGCACGGCACTGTTGAACATGGCGATCCCCAGCCGTGTGTGCCCACTGAACACTTCCCTGTGGCTGGTCTGAACTGACAGGTGCCATAGTAGATAGAAAATGCGCAATGGACTCTGAAGGCTTAGAATGAAAACAAGAAAAACTGTCTCATGGAGAATTTTAAAATATTGACGTTATAATGTTTTGTACATATTGGGTTGAAATGATATTTTACACATATTGGTTGAAATACATCATTGGAATTACTTTTACCTGTTTCTTTTCATATTTTTGTAAGGTAGCTACTGACATACTTAAAAACAGCATACTTGCTTATATTTGGGTAAGACAGTGTTGGCCTAGAACAGAGTAATCTCTCAGCAAACCTTAAGTGTCATTTTGTTATTGGCATTGTTTTATGAATTTGATGCAGAAGTAGCTAGTGAGTACTTGCTATGTGGAAGTAAGCATCCATTATCGATCACGTGGAGTGCTTAGAGCCTCGTTAAGGCAAACAAAGTAATCAGGGGTGTGTGGGACTTGATTCAGCCAGAACTCTGGTATGTGCCTGGCATAGCCCATATTTTTACAACGAGTGCAAGATGAGATGCAGAATCATCTGTGGGATATCCCAAATGATGGCCTCCAGTATCCCAAAGCAGATACATCGTCCGGTGACAAGAAGGTGTCTCAGAGAGAGCCCTAGAGTTGAAGAACTTCACAGACTATCAGACTGTCTAAAGAAGCCTGATTCTAATGCGCAACATGTAGCCGGTCATGTTATGAGATTCCCTTTCCTGAGATTACAAAAGAAAAGGAATCAATTAGGGAAGTGGGACTAGTAGTGTCCCCTCAGAATTGATGTCCACCAGGAAGCTTAGACTATGGCCTTATTTGGAAATGGAGTCTTGGAAGATATAATAGGTTAACCTGAGGTCCTGTTGGATTAGGGCGAGCTCTAACCCAGTGACTGAGGTCTCTAAAAGAAGAGAAAGCAGAGATGCAGACAGACACATAGGAGAACACGTGTGAAGATGGAGGCGGAGGCTGGAGTCACGCCGCTTCAAACCAAGGAATGACTACTGGCAGCTACCAGAAGCTGGAAGAAGGAAGGCAGCATTCTTGCCTAGGGCCTTTGGAGGGAGCATAGCCCTGCTCACACCTTGATTTCAGATTTCTGGCTTCCTGAGCTGTGAGAGAATAAGCTTCTGTTGTTACACGCCACTCAGGTTTTGGTAATTTAAGACTTCTCTAAGAAACAAATACATTGGATGTTACTTGAGCCTGGCTTGATCTTCTTAACACTTGGTGGGAGGTGTGCGTAATAGCAAGGAGTGCTTGATGCTTCTCAGACGAGCAAACACTTTGGGCACGTGAGGGCAGAGAGAGATTAAACCAAGTGCTAACCTGCAACTTTTATCTCTGCCTACACAAATGTTTCTAATTGAGAAAGACTTGGGATTTAAGTTGGCCTGAGTCCATCTTCTGTGGAGCTCTCCTGATGCAAGTCAGGGCTCTGTGTCTCTCTCCGTTTCTGCTACAAACCTGTGTTCACATTTACATTACTTTTCTTTTAGGGAATTATGTGAAGGCATGTGTGATTTTGGTGTCTGCATTATCAAGGGGAAATGACATTTTTTTTTCAGGCCAATTTCCTGTGTAGAACCAGAGCGCTGCTTGTTCTTGCTCAGCTGAGCAACGAGAGGACAAGGGGCTCTGTGGAGACACCTGGGCACCATCCTAGCTTCTTTCTTCTTCCTTCCACCATCTCATCAGTCACCGTGTCCTGAAAGCCACCTCTGCCGAGCTCTCTGTCTAACTGCTTCTCTTCATCCTTGTCCCTAGACACAAGAGGGAGGAAGTTAAAGATCCTAGAATTAACATATAAGGTGAAGGTTAGAGTTAATGTTACCTGTGGGAGAAAAACATGGGGAAGAAACCCCTTAAATTATGTTGAAATCACCCAACGTGAACCCACGAAACTAAAAACCACGGAATGAAGTGTTATTTCTTTTATTTTTCCAACTGAGACCATTCTTTATCTGGGCCAAAGTGTGTTTTTTGACAGGGGGAAGGATGACAAGGTAAATAAGGAAATCTCTCTTTTTAAAATTTCATTTCCTTTCTGCTAAGTGAAAGGCTGTGCTGGCCTCCCTGACATTGGCAGGCTCTTCACCAGCCTTTGGGGCTGGCCGTGTGAGCCCAGACAGATAAGGGCATTAACCAAACAGGGCGATATTGGGTGAAGCGTTAGTTCTGCCGCAAAATGTTATTTGGGCCCACGATGTAAAGATGGATAATGTTAGTCTCAACTGGCTAGAAACACAACAAATCAGAATGTGGGTCTTTGGGGGTGAAAGTAAGTAGGGTTATGGATAAAGGACACTCTGGCCTTCTCTGCTCAGGTGTGCTGCCAACTGCTTGTTCCCAAGGGTTAGGTCTGAATTTTCCCTCACCAGGTGGCCAACTGAGGGGAGTTTTCCTGCTGATCTCGTTTCCACTGGCTGGGAGCACTGTGACTGAAGGTCGGTGGGCCCAGGGTCCAGACAGGCACCCTTGACCGAGCCCGCTACAGTACGGCTGCAGCCACTGAAGGACCACAGGGTGCAGTGGCTGGAGCCTGCTTTGGAGTGGACAGACCCAAGTTCACATCCTTGTCTTACCACAGAGGTGAACATCTCTGGGACAGTTACTCAACTCATCTGCTCCTTGGTTCCTCTCATCTGTTCAGTGGGGATGTTCCTGCAAACTTCATCAGGTTGCTGTGAAGATCACACATGCAGCTCCTGGAATTGTTAAACATGAGCTTCTTCCTCTTCTCTGGCCATTCTCAATGAAAAAAATTCCCAGAGGTCCCTGAAGGAGGCTGCAGCTGGCAGTGGGTCTGTTACCAATGTATGCTGTGTATTACACACATAGAAGTCACACGAGGGCAAAAAGGACTTGGAAAGTGGCTTTGTGTGCACACCTTTTAATCACAGGATTGTCCCCTGTCTTTTCTCATACACAATCACCTTCAGACAACTGTACAGCTTTACAAGCTGTTTGGCCTTGGCCTCAATTCGTGGTGGCCAGTCACTCTGGGTGATTATAAAGACATATATGGACATGTGTCTGACCATCCTGGCTGGAATAGAGGAAGGATATTCATTTTGTAACCCCTGAATGAAATGGTATTTGTCAACCACTTTCAGTTTGTGGTCATCTAGAACAACACCAGGATACACTGAAGAGGGGATACCTGTCTTCCTTCTCTTTCTGGTGTACACCCTCAATACAACCTCCTGTTCATCCCACACTGGAAGTTCCAGTCCTCTGGGGAGGCAAATAGTTTTAACTTGGAAGCCAACCTGATCAACTGGTAGTGGGTATCTCTGCTGCTTCATTGTGAAGGTAACTGAGCTCACATCTGCACTCCACAGAAAAAGAGCCATGATTCATTTATGTCTTTTGTGGACAGGGATGAAGGAGTGGTACCATGTTTCCCATATCTTCTCCATCCTTTGGCTTTCTGTCAAGGTGACTTGGCCTTCTCTTTATCTTTTACCTTCTTAACAGATATTGGCAGAACATAGGAAGGAAATGCAGATAAGGGTGGCAAAAATTAACCATTCCCATCTTTGTGTGCTCAGCATTTTGGTTATATTTTAACTAGTGCCCTTACTTAATGCATAGTTAGGTTCTCCTGTTGTTGTCTATGGCTTTCCATGGCCACTCCGTAGATGTCTTGAGGTTACAGATCACTATTCTTCATTCTTATTTTATCCCCATCTTGTGCCTCCTGCTCCAGAACCTGGTTCAATGCCAGACACATAACAGTCATTCGGTCCTATTGCCCAGTTCAAACTTCTTCATTCTGTCCTCTTAAATTATCCACACTGCCCCCAGAAATCTTGCCCTAGTTCTACATCAAACCCGTCAATGACTCCCAGCTGGCCAAAACATAATGTCCAATTTCCAAATTCTTTATGTTGGCAAAGGAAGTCTTTCAAGGTTGTGTTCTCACCCCATTCTCTGAATCACCAGCCACTCTGCTCTCTTCTTTACCTCTAGACAGCACCTTATTTTATACTTTTGAGCCTTTGTGTCTGAAGGCGATTAAGTCCAGAATGCCTGCTGTCCATTGTTTACCCAATGGACTGCTCTTCATCTTTCAGAATTGTGTCTTGAAGGGAAGTGACAAAGTACAGTGGTTAAAGATATAGGTTGAGCGTCAGGCTGCGTGGGTTCAAATCCTGTCTCTAGTGGTGTGATCTCATGCAAGTTATTTCATTGTCCAAGGTTGGGTTTTCTTATCTGTAAAAATGGGGATAGTAGTGTGCTTGGTGGGAGAAATCAATGAGCTAATCTATATAAAGTGCTTTGCAGATACCTGGCACACTGTGAGTATTCAGTTAAATTGATCTCTTCTCTTAAGTGGGATTCAGAACAAGGCTAAAAGTCCATTTTGGGAAACAGACAGGAATGCAACGTAGTGTGACAGTGACTGCTGTCACGGTGTGAGGACGATGCACCAGACCCAGCAGGGGGATGGGAGTCTGAGGAAAGGCTTGTGGGTGGAGGGGATGCTGCAGCCAGGCTCTGAAGGGTAGGTGGGACATGTGGCAGTGTGATGGTGATGCAATGATGTGTGCAGCTGGGGCCTCACGGACCATGTCTGGCCGTGGGCAACTTTGTTAGTGCGAGTGGCAATTAACCAAAAGTGAACGTCCTTGCCGTGAGCGCCTTTTTTCCCCCGTTCAATGTGACTTTGTATTAGTTTCAGTGTACAGCACAGTGGCTAGACAATCATATACTTTACAAAGTGTTCCCTTTGATATTTCCAGTACCCACCTGGTACCATCCACAGTTTTTATAATATTATTGACTATATGCCCTGTGCTGTAACTTTACATGCCATGACTATTCTGTAACTACCAATCTGTACTTTCCAATCACTTCACCTTTTCCACCCAGTCCCACAACTCCCCTCCCCTCTGGCATCTATCGGTCTGTTCTCTGTATCTGTGAGTCTGTTTCAAAGCCATGAGTGCTGAGTGCTTTTTCATTGCTTTTGGATGTGGTAGTCTGTGGGGTAGACCATCTGCCCTCCAGGCACCCAGCACCTTTCTCACAGGCTGAATATGGGGAACCTATTTGTGTGTGATGTGGCCTGTGGCTCAGCTCTGGTTCTGAACGCAGTCCAGATGCGTGTGGTGTGCAGGGACCATCTGTGGATAGGTCTCCCGTGGGGAATCAGACATGCATTGTCCCTAGGCCACTTTGAAACTTGCTCTTGCAAAAACTCGCTCACCTGGGATGGAAATAGCAGAAGTTTACTGTGACTTGTGCTAGACTTCCCAAGCACGAATGTAAACAGCCCAGCTTTCTCTCCTTTACATTTGTAAATGACTTTCTCTTTGAAGCAACTGGTGACATTCTTTCTTTTGTTATGGTAGCTACCTAAAGTGAACCTGTGCATAGTTAATGAGAACCATCCTGGATGTAATGTACCTAGAGTGTCAATAAAAGCCTGTCGAGGCAGGGGTGAGGGCTTTTTTCTCTCTGAGAGATCAGCCGCACATCCCTTTTTGCTCTACAGGGTTTCTCCAGTCCACGTGAATTTGTTCGTCACTTGTCCGGGGATATAGGACAAGCATTCCACAACAATACGCAGTCCTGCTGGATGAGACCGCCACCGCTGAAGAAGAAAAATTGGGAGAAACAGGGCTCAGACAGCAACAGCTTTCCTCTTGGTGGAAGAACAGGTGAGCGTGAAGTGTGTGCCTCTCCTCGTGAGCTACAGTGTGGAAGTGTTGCTCCCGGGGAAGCTGCTCCTTAGTCTCTTATTGTTGATAGATAGGATAAATAGGGTTGTGTGGAGCAGCCTGCATCCTCTTCTTCATGGAGAGAGTGGCAAGGGTGAGTATCCAGGGTTGCACGGCCCTCTGTGAGAGATGAGCAGGCTATTTCATCCTTGGCATTGGGGTCGACCAGTAGCCCGTCGGCTGTGATGAACACTCAAATACCATAGTTGCTTTTGCCATGTATGAAGCAAAAACACCTCTTGATCCCTCTCTCCTTGTTCAAAAGCATCATTTATGATTCATCAAAATAATTTCCCCCACTTGATAAACAAGGAGGAAGCTATTTTTGTTTTTAGTAGAGGAGTCCAAAAAGAGAGGGCTTCATGGGGTCTTTCACTGAGGCTTATATTAATTGGGTAGGAGCTTGAAGGCTAGCAGAGTGTATGTAGGGTGAGGTGGAGAGAAGGCTTTGGAAGGACCTGGTATGAAGAGAAGTATGGCATTCTGATATGTTAAAGATTAGAAGAAGCATCAGGCATTTTTTCTTTGAAATTGAAATGGGTCATAAATATCACTTAGTAAAACTCAGGGGGAAAAATCAAGTTTGACATGTGAAAAGGCAATGTGAATATTATAAGAGGTTTTAGTCTGTGAAACTTAATTCCATCAGAAAGTAATGCAAGAGAAAATAAAAAGAAATGTATTCATGAGTAATTGCCTTGAGGCTGATAGGAATACTGAGTAAGAGATGGATAGAGGAATAAATGTCCCAGAAGACAGATATTGAAGTGAAGTTCTAGAATGGGAAAAGAGCACTCATTCTTTTGTAATACTTCGGTTGGCTTCATTAGGATCTTCAATTTGATTCAAAGGAGAAGCAACATATTAAAATGTTATTAACTATGTGGTTAGGAGCCTTGCAGTCTGTGAGCAAACATTTGTGAGGTGCTGGGAAATTGATCAGCCTTCAGACATCTGCCTGTCCAAGTGATGCAGTGCAAAGAAATGGGCTTTTTAGCTGCACATACTGGGTTCAAGTCCAGGCTCTACCTCTCTTAGCCATGTGTATCTGGAAGGCGATTTGTAAAAAGTTATAGGTAAGCCCTCAAAAACAAGTTGCCACTATTACTAGATGTTATGCAGTAGCAAAAATGAGGTGATTATTGATCCTTTGGGGAAAGAAATATGAGTTTATGAAATATGTCTTTGCTATATAATGGAGTAGAGAGTTAATATGTCATTCTAATCAAACATTGACATCATATCTTCTGTAAGATAAGGAACAGATAATATAGTGTTAGATATTCTCATCCAGAGTCTGTGGATAGGTTTTGTGGAGTTTAAGAACATTGTGGTATGTTGTTGAAAGTATATTTGGCTGTGGATGCCCATGCACACGTGTGACTATTGGTTTGTGATCCGTCTCATTGTATAAGTGGACATGAATATCAGACTCCTTTGCTTTCTAATTAATACCTGAGTCATCTTTCATTTTTTTTGGCAGATAAAAACCATGAAATAAAATTTGAGTGACTTAACTAAACATTATCATACCTGAGACTTGAACCTAGCTCTTCTGAGCCTAGATTTTTGGCATTTCTATTACTTTATGCTGGTCCTATTTGGTAAGCTGGTCCTTATGTAAGCATTCCACATGGCACAGGGAAGTTCGGTTGGTTGTGGGGAATAGTGGCCCTTCCAAATTCCATTTTTGTCATAAGTGAGGACCTGAAGAGGTCATTCTCTCCTGTTACCGACTGGACTATTTAACAACTGCTAATGTCCATCTCTCTTTTTGAAGATAAAGACTCTGTTTCCCCATTCTAGATGCCAACACGGAAACTTAAAAAATCAGTCTATAGTCCATATTGCATCTTGAGATTGAGACAGTGGATCCTGGGGGCAGAGAGTGCCAGGTCTTTACCTGGGTTCTTTGTTTACATCAGACACTTGGGTGTCATGGGAACATGCCCCAGAGTTCTCTTGTTTCATTCTGTGGTTCCCAGTGACCAGGCTCAGACCGACGCTTCTTGTAGACAGTGTTCACCTGTCAAGGTCAGTGACTGCTGGTTACCTGATTCCTTGTTATGAGTTTGAATTTCAGGGCTCATGTGCTAGGCCTTCCTTACCTCACTCAGCTACAAAATTTACTCCCAAAGCTATTCAAAATTCTATTTTACCATTTCACACTACTTTGGATTTATTTGTTTTCCTTTTTTCCTAAAGCATACTCTTTTCTATTATTTAAAAATAACCTAATAAATGAATGGGATGAAACATTGAAACTGTGCAAATGGTGCAAAATTCTAAATATTAGAATATGAGTCTTCTTCCCATTTGAGAAGTGAAGTTCCCCCTCCACTGGAGAAGAGGTCAGTATAAAACATATGCATTAATTTATTTTGTATTCTGGAAACTTTCTGTGAAAATTTATGCAAAACATGTACATATATCTTGAAACAAAATTGAGGCTGAAAGGTACATGGTTCTGCACTTTTTTTTCCAGTTAAATCTGTACTTTGGTACTTCAACACAATCAAAGATCTAATTCAATAACACACTTTCTTAAAGAGGTGGTTAACTAATATTTCATCATAATAATGTGGCATACTTCATTGAATTAGCCCCATAAATTAATGTGGTCTTACCCTCCCCCTGCCAACACACGCAGTGCTACAGGGAACATTCTTGTGCATGTGTGTGTGCTCACGTGGGCAGGGATATCTGTATGATATTTATAGGTTATGTTTTCAGAAGTGGAATTTCTGGGTCAAGATATTCATTCAACTTGCTTCATTTTGCCATCTTTATTTCTATATCTACCCAATAGAATATTTAATTAATCCACTTGTTACCTATTTGCTTTTTAACTTCTTAACATAGTTATAAACATACAAATTTGGTCAGAGGCTAAAAGAAAGAACAAACAATTATAGCCTCCTGGTCATTAAATTGACTTCTTTGAAATGCTGGGTAAAAACAATTTTCTTTCATCTTTAAAACTCCTCCTGGAATTTTTGCTGCATCTAGGTGGTTATTGTACTGCTTCTGGATTGTTCTAACCTGAACTTGACTGATGAAGGTGTGAGAATCAGATTGCTTCTTTGAAATCTCTGACAGCTCCATGTCCATGGGATGGTTTAAGTCTTCTCTCAGTCATGTTCTTGGTTTGTCCTTGGTCTTGCCACCATACTGCCATTTGGACTTCCTCTTCATATGTAGATACATAGCATCTTGTTTTATAGGCCAAATCTCCATTATTAAATCAACACTTTGAAGAGCTGCAATAACTTCCGTCTTACTTACATGTGTCATCTCATATGCTCATAGAGCAAGTTGAGAATCTACCCTAAGCCCTGAGATTTGTCCTAATCTTGGGAAAATCCTGTATTACAGAGTAGGTTCTCAGATCAACCAAGTCTCCTTTACCCAACTTTATGTTTTACCCATACCTACCTTGATCCAGTACCCTCAGAATCCAATCCTGTACATACTCCCCCCAGAACAGGTGGCTCACGTGGCCCATGCCTTGCATCTCCTTTGGAGTAGAGCCCCTTGGCTCCCCCAGCAGTCCAAGTACTTCTCTGGCTGGGTGATATTGTGATTTGATCCTAGTAATTGGTCTGTTGGCCAGGCAGGTAGATGGAGACAGATCTAGGAGTAGGGGCAGGCTCATGGTATCTTGCAAGACAGAGAGCTTTACATCATTTTTAAGCAAGTGGTGGGGAATGAGGCTTTCACATGGAGAAATGGGTCACTTCTCCAGGTCCACAGAAGTCAGAGAATCTGCATATTTAAGGTTTCTCAAGACACTGATGCTGAGGTCTCTGTCCCCTATTTGTCTAATCAAGGCTCTCTCTGATCAAGGCAGAGCAGACTTGCCAGGATCGAGAATTCAGTCTTCTCTGAATTCTTTATCCCTATGTCCCCATTAACCCTATACTTAAATCCTGGGTCTGATTCTTAATTTTTTTCCTTACCTCTGGCTGCAGAGATTTTCTGTCCTATATGCTGCCAAGGAGGCCCTCTGGGCTTTGCACTTTGCTTTAAATCTGTGACTGAGCATCTTCAGTTCTTCATTGCATTTCTCTAATATATCCCCAGCAGAAGCCATCCACTTCCATAATTCTTATAATTATTGCTTTTCCTAAACATCTGCAACACTGGAGATATTACTCTGCTAGTTCATGCCCATTCCACTGACATTACATCTCAGTTCTCTCCCAGTGAAGTTGTAACAACTGCAGCTACAATCTGCCTATGACTATTAGTACTTCATCTACCCTGTGATGGAGTCCTTATTGCCAACCAGCTGGCAGGGGATCTTGCCCCCAAATCCCAGTACAGAATCTGTTCTTCAGACCACTCCTAGCACTGTCTCAGGTTGAGTTTCCTGGGAAATACTCTGAGACAAAGATGTATGGATCAGGAGTTTACTGAGGAGTATTTTGGGAACAACAGTAACTGGTGAGGTCAGATGAAGGTTAGTGCACTTGCAATAGAGGTCTCAAATGATTTCGTGGGGAGTTTTCTCCCAAACCTAGATGGCAGCTGAGTGTGTATCCCCTACATCTCCCAGTCATTGAATGTGGCTGTCCCTGGGAAAGTAGTGTGACATGCGGTGAGGCAGCTCACTTATGCTGAAGGTCAGGAGGAAAAACTCAGTTGTCAACCATCAGCTGCCAGCACCCCCAGCAGCTGGGGAGTCATGCATATCAGATGAGATACTGTGGAAGACAGTGTTTATGAACAGCTTCATCTCACAAAAGCCAAATCACGGAGTAGGCAGATAAAGTAGCAACAGCAAGGATTTGACATCAGACTCTTACTAGCTTGGTTATTTTCAGTTTACCCCCTATTATTTTTGAGCCTCAGTTTTCTTTTCTGTAAAATGGGGATATGTATATTTATTTAATATTGCTTTTCTTACTGTTCAAATCTGTGTTTTTATAAAACTCTCTTGGAAGCGACCTGACAGAGCTCATCCAAGAAGCTGGTGAGGGTTAGCTCTGCTGGGGTAAAAATTTCAGCTCACTGGGCTGGTCACATTGGAATACTGAGTCTTGACTTTTCTAAAGTGTCCCATCATCATTATCTGCCTTCCAAGTACAAGTCAATGACAATTCGCTTGCCAGGAGAAGATTCAATTGCATCTCAAGAATTAAGATCGATACAATCATTGCAAGTAAACCGTGTCTGACCTTATTCTTTGTAAGATGAAAAAGAACCAACAGGGCATGAGAAGTGTCAGCACTTTCAGTTTTGAGAGGTGAGAAAGGGGGAGTAGTTTACGCAGTGCTCATCCATCACTGGACTTCAGTCAGATCATTAATGTTCAAATGAGAGATAAAGAGGTAGCTATTTATTCTTTTCCACTGTTGAAAATCTTAACACCAATTCGGTTCAGTTCAATTCAATTCAATTTAATTTGGTTCACATTCATTAAGTGCCATCATTCTGCACGACTTTATGGTAGCTGCAAAAAACCCACATTGTGATAAATACTAAAGGATATGAAATAGAGTAGGACCACTTTGGAAGAAAACACAAACTATGTATTCATAGAAAAAGAAGGCGAATTTTGAGTTGGAACTTCCAGGATGAGTATTAATTTGTTCATGATGGGGAAGGGTTTAGTTTAGTTTATATCAACTATTTATTGAGGTGTACTACGTGCTGGACCCTAGGATGGGCACCGGTGTTGAGGAGGCAAGTGGAGCATCCTAGCTGCCCTCAGGAAGCTCCCAGGTATGATAGAGCAGGTGCAGGCAACACTTTGAAAGAGGTTGTAACCTGGTAGAAAAGACAAGAGTGTTGACAAGGAAAGGTCTCATTTGCAACTTTGTTCAACATATTTGCTTTTCAGTCTTTGGTATGGTTACAGCTGTTATGTTTTGCTCTCATCATGGCGGCAACATTCCCTGAAAAAAATGCCAGGGAACTGGAAATAAAGAAGGACATGTGAAAATATATGGTATCAAAGGCGTTCCCAGCATGTTTATGGATTATGGTGCATGTATGCAATGGGCTACAGCACACCTGTTTAAAATGGTGCAATCAAATACACATAACATGGAAGTTATGATGTATAGGTGAGTTAAAAATGCAGGTAACAATATACTACGTGCAATGTGATTCCACTCCTGTACATTTTTATTGTACATTCTCAGGAAAAAATATAAGAAGATGCCATAAAATGTTAAGAGAGGTTCTTTTTGGATGGAGGAATTATGAGTGTTCCCCTCCCCTCCCTCCCCTCCCCTCCCCTCCCCTCCTCTTTTCT
>VMDR010005133.1:0-53932 GCA_007922815.1 Macrotus californicus | reverse complement strand
TTTTTCTTCCCATCACTGTTGGTTCCCTGTACATTTTTCTTCATTTCCCTTATTGTATCCTTCATTTGTTCATCTAATTTGCGACCAAATTCAACCAAGTCTATGAGCATCCTGATTACCAGTGTTTTGAACTGTGCATCTGATAGGTTGGCTATCTTCATCGCTTAGTTGTATTTTTTCTGGAGCTTTGATCTGTTCTTTCATTTGGGCCATTTTTGTTGTCTTGGCGCGCCTGTTACGTAGTAAGGGGCGGAGCCTTAGGTGTTCACCAGGGCAGGGCGGCCACGTCGCTGCGTTGTGATGCTGTTTGTGGGGGAGGGGTCCGAGAGGGAACAATGGTGGCCGCTCCGCTCCCTGCCGGTTACCAGTCACTTTCCGCACTACCCACGGTCCAACGGGGCCCCTCTGGTGCTGGCTCCGGTGCCGATCCCCGGTGGGAGGGCTGTGTACGCTCCAGGACCCTGTGGGTCTCTCCAACGAGCTCTCCTGTGAGGCTGGGAGTTTCTCCCGCTGCCGCCGCCTCAATCCCCACAGGAGTTTTCAAT
This sequence comes from Macrotus californicus, assembly GCA_007922815.1. Classification (NCBI taxonomy): domain Eukaryota; kingdom Metazoa; phylum Chordata; class Mammalia; order Chiroptera; family Phyllostomidae; genus Macrotus; species Macrotus californicus. The sequence goes on along the minus strand of VMDR010005133.1, from coordinate 53,387 downwards.
CAGAGGCTTTGAGGCTTCACCTCCCCGCGCAGGAACTCTGGGTTGTGGGGTCTGTCTCATTCCCCAGCTGTTCCTCCCCGTTTATCCTCACGAGGGAGTGGGATGCCCGGTCCTCAGCCACCACCTCTCCCGGCCAGCGCGCCTTTCCCGGATCTGCCAGCTGCCGCCCCGCCACACGAGTCCTCTCCGCCCCTCCTACCGGTCTGGATGTATGTTTCTTAGTTTCTTGGTTGTCGGACTTCCATACGGTTCGATTTTCTGTCAGTTCTGGTTGTTTTTTCTTTTAAAATTTGTTGTTGTCCTTCTTTTGGTTGTGCGAGGAGGCACAGTGTGTCTACCTACGCCTCCATCTTGGCCGGCCATTATTTTTTCAAATAGGTTTTCAATTCCTTTTTCTCTTCTCCTCCTTCCAGCATCATATGCTGCGAATGTTGGTGTGCTTGAAGTTGTCCTCGAAGCTTCTTACATTGTCCTCCTTTTTTGAATTCTTTTAGCCTTTGCTGTTGTGATTGGGTATACTTTGCCTCCGCACCTTCCACATCTCTGAATTGATCCTCTGCTTCAGCTACTCCATTATTAATTCCCTATAATGTTTTTCATTCTAGTTCATGTATTCTTCTGACTAGTTCTCTTTTATTTAATTGGCTTATTAAATTTTTTAAATTTTTTTCTGTTACCATTTAACCCCCTTATACTACATCACCCCTGCAATCACCACACTGTTGTTTATGTCCACGAGTCCATTTTCCTTGATCCCTCCTTCCTCCAACCTATAACTGCCCAGAGCTCTCATCCTATTCTATCTGTGAATCTGTCTCTATTTTGCTTGTAGGTTCAGTTTGTTCATTAGATTACATACATGAGTGAAATGATATGGCATTTGTCTTTGTCTGACTGGCTTATTTCACCTAGCATAATGTTCTCCAGGTTTATCCGTGCTGTCGCAAAAGGTAAAATTTGCTTCTTTTTTACAGCCAAGTAGCATTCCATTGTGTAAATGTCCTATAGTTGTTTCATCCACTCATCTACTGATGGACACTTGGGCTGCTTCCATATCTTGGATATTGCAAATAACGCTGCAATGAACACAGAGGTGCTTAGGTTCTTTCAAATTAGTGTTTTGGGTTCCTTTGGACATATTTCCAAAAGTGGGTTAGCTAGGTTGAAAAGCAGATAACGTTATTAATTGTTTCAGGTACCTCCACACTGCTTTCCACAGTGGCTGCACCAGTCTGCATTCCCACAACAGTGCAAAAGTGTTCCCTTTTCTCCACATCCTCTCCAGCACTTGTTGTTTGTTGATTTAATGATGACAGTCATTCTGACAGGTGTGAGGAGATATCACATTTTGGTTTTAATTTGCATTTTTCTGATGATTAGGGACATTGAACATTTTTTAATATCTACTGAACATCTGTATGTCCGCTTTAGAGAAGTATCTATTCAAGTCTTTTGCAATTTTTTAATTGGATTGTTTGGGCTTTTTTGGTGTTGAGTTTGTAAGTTCTTTATAAATTTTGGATATTAACCCCTTATCAGATGTGTTGGCAAATGTGTTCTCCCATTCCATGGGTTGTCTATTTTATTGCCTGTCTCCTTTGCTGTGAAAAACTTTTTAGTTTGATGTAGTCCCATTTGTGGTTTTTTGTTTGTTTGTTTCCTTGCCTGAGGAGATACATAAAATATTGCTATGAGTAATGTCCAAGATTTTACTGCCAATGTTTTCTTCTAGGATATTTATGGTTTTGGGTCTAATATTTAAGTCTTTAATCCATTTTGAATGTATTTTGTGTATAGTGTAAGAATGTGGTCTAGTTTCATTTTTCTGCAGGTATCTGTCCAATTTTCCCAACACTATTTATTAAATAAGCTATCTTTAGCCCATTGTATGTGCTTGCTTCCGCTGTCAAATATTAATTGACTGTAAAGGTGTGGGTTTCTTTCTGGCCTCTCTATATTCTGTTTCATTGATCTATATGTCTGTTTTTGTCAGTACCATGCTGTTTTGATTACTATGGCCTTATAGTATAGTTTGATATTAGATAGCACGATTCCTCCAATTTTGTTTCTGTCTCAATATCACTGTTCACATGTGGGGCCTTTTATGATTCCATATAAATTTTTTGAATATTCTAGTCCTGTGACATATGTCATTGAAATCTTGATAGGAATTGCATTGAATCTATAGATTGTTTTGGGTAATATGTACAGTTTAATGAAGTTAATTCTTCATATCTATGGATACAGTAGGTGCTTCCATTTTTTTTTGTGTGTGTCTTCTTCTGTTTCTTTCTTTAGTTTCTTATAATTTTCCAAGTACAGGTCTTTTACTTCCTTGGTTTATTCCTAGGTATTTTATACTTTTTGAAGCAATTGTGAATGGGATTGTTTTCTTAATTTCCCTTTCAGTTAGTTCATTATTGGCATATAAAAATGCAGCTGATCTCTGGATTAGTTTTGTTTTTTGCCCCTTTGCTGAATTCAGTCATTAGTTCTAGTAGTTTCTTGGTGGAATCTTTGGGGTTCTTGGTATAGATTATGTCATCATGTCATCTGCAAATAATAATAGTATGATTTCTGCATTTCCAACTTGGATGCCTTTTATTCTTCATGTCTGATTGCTGTGGCTAGGACTTCCAGTATATGTTGAATAAGAGAGGTGAAAGCAGACATCCCTGCCTTGTTCCCAATCTAAAGGGGAACGCTTGTAGTTTTTGCCCATTGAGTATGATGCTGGCAGTGGGTTTGTCATATATGACCTTTATTGTGTTGAGGTATGTTCCCTCTGTTACCACTTTGCTGAGAATTTTTATCATAAATGGGTGCTGGATTTTATCAAATGCTTTTTCTGCATTTATTAATATGATCATGTGGTTTTTATACTTTATTTTTTTATGTGGTGAGTCACATTGATCGATTTTCAGATGCTGTACCAACCTTGCATTCCTGGAATAAATCCCACTTGACCATGTTTATGATATTTTTGATGTATTGCTGTATTCAGTTTATGAATATTTTGTAATTTTCTTTTTTTATAGCGTCTTTATCTGGTTTTGGAATTAGGATAATGCTGGCCTCGTAAAATGAGCATAGCAGCTTTCCCTTCCTTGTTATTTTTTTTTGAAATAGTTTGAGAAGGAGAGGTGTTAGTTCTTCCCAGAATGTTTGGTAATGTTCACCTGTGAAGCCATCTGTTTCAGGGTTTTTTGTTTCTTGGGAATTTTTGATTACGGCTTCAATTTCACTACGTGTTTTATCTATTCAGATTCTTTGATTCTACCTGATTTAGTTTTGGAAGATTGTATGTTTCTAGGAATTTACCCATTTTGTCCAGGTCGTGCAATTGGTTGGCATATAATTGTTCATAACATTTTCTTATAATCCTTTGTATTTCTTTGATGTCTGTTGCTATTTCTCCTATTTCTGAGTTTATGTATTTGGGTCCTATCACTTTTTTCTTGATGAATCTGGTTAAAGGTTTCTAAATCTTGTGTATGTTTTTAAAGAACCAACTCTTGCATTCATTAATCTTTCATTTGTTTCAAGGTATCTTTTGATTTCTTCCTTGATCTCCTTGTGATCCATTCATTGTTTAATGACATGTTATTTAGGTTTCATGCCTTTGAGTGTTTTTCAGTGTTCTTGTGATTGATTTCTAGTTTCATAGCATTGTAGTCAGAGAAGATGCTTGATATGATTTCAGTCTTCTTAAATTTATTGAGATTTGCTTTGTGTCCTGACATGTGGTCTATTCTAGACAGTGTTCCATGTGCACCTGAAAAGTGTGTATATTCTGCTACTTTGGGGTGAAATGCTCTGAAAATGTCGATTAAATCCATTTGATATAGTGTGTTATTTAAGGCCACTGTCTCCTCGTTGATTTTCTGTCTGGAAGATCTATCCATTGAACTCAGTGGGGTGTTAAAATCCCTGACTCTATGTTTCTGTCAATCTCTCTCTTTATGTCCATCCAGATTTGCTTTACATGTGTAGGTGCTCCCATGTTGGGGGCATATATGTTTACTAGGGTTACGTCCTCTTGATGGATTGCTCCCTTTATCATTGTGTAGTGTCCTTCTGTGTCTCTCACTGCAGCCTTGGTTTTAGAGTCTGTTTTGTCAGATATAAGTACTGCTACCCTGGCTTTTGTTTTCCTTTCCATTTGCACGAAATATCTCTTTCCATCCCTTTACTTTTAGTCTGTGTGTACCTCTCAGTCTGAGCTGGGTTCTTGGAGGCAGCATGTATATGGGTCTTGTTTCCTTATCCTTTCAGCTACTCTGTGTCTTCTGGTTGTAGCATTTAAGCCCTTAACATTTAAGATGATTATTGATAGATACATATTTAGTGCCATTTTATTTTTAAACTGTTTTCCTCTGTGTTTTTTCTTCCTCTTCTTCTTTGAGCAAGCCCTGTAACAATTGTTGCAGTACTGGGTTGGCGTTAACAACCTCCTTTAGCTTTTCCTTGTCTGGGAAGCTCTTTATTTCCCCCTCAATTTTAAATGATAGCCTTGCCGAGTAAGGTAACCTTGTTTGTAGGGCCTTGTTTTTCATCACCTTGAATATTTCTAGCCAGCCCCTCAGGCTTGAAATGTTGCTGTTGAGAAGTCAGATGACAGTCTACTTGGAGCTCATTGTAGCTAATACCTGCTTTTCTCTTGCTGCTTCTAGGATTCTCTCCTTGTCTTTAAGCCTTGCCATTTTAATTATGGTGTGTTTTGGTTTAGATTGGTTGGGTCCATCTTGTTTGGGACTCTCTGTGCTTCCTGGATTTGTGTGTCATTTTTTTTTTCAACAGACTAGGGAAGTTTTGGGCCATTATTTCTTCAAATAGGTTCTTGGTCCCTTGCTCACTCTCCTCCTTCCTGTATTCCCATGATGCAGATGTTGTTACTCTTCGCATTGTCCCAAAGGCTGGTTAAGCACCCCTCATTCTTTGTAATTCTTTTTTCTTTTTGCTGTTCTGCTTGGGTGTTTTTTTCTGTCTTATCACTCAAATCACTGATTCAGTCCTCTGCTTCATCTAACATACTGTTTATTCCTTCTAGTGTATTATTTATTTCAGATATTACTTTCTTTCTGACTGATCTTTTTTTGTGGTTTCTATGTCCTTTTCAATGCTGTTTATTACTCTTATAATCATTACTCTAAACTGTCTGATAAATTGCTTGTCTCCATTTCATGTAGTTCTTCTGGAGAATTCTCTTGTTCTTTCATTTGGGGCCTGTGTTTCTTTGTCTTCCCATTTTGGTTGCCTCTTTGTGTTTGTTTCTGTGTATTAGGTAGATTTGCTAAGACTGTGGTGCCGACCTTTCGTTGGACATTGTCTGTGAGTGGTCTTGGGCAACCTATTTGGAGCTACCTGCAGTCCACAGCTTGGCTCCCTCTGATGGGCCTGTGTGTGCAGAAAGAACCAGGCTGCCCACCAAGGCTGGCTTTTACCAGCACAGGGCCCTGAGGAGGCCCAGATATCTGCCTTTGTTGTTAATCTTAGTAAGTGATACAGCCTCCAGCTGTATTCGGCAGCCCTGTTTGATCTCCACAGGGTCGGGCAGAGTAATTCTGCAGGCGGAGCTATTGTTCCCCTTCAGGCTGATGACACTTGGAGGGGAGTGCTTTGACCAAGAAAGATGGCTTCTGCAGTATGAAGAATGACTCAGCACAGGGATCCTGGTGGCTGTTCCTTCAGTGCTCTCCCCAAAACCGGCAGCCCCAGACTCTCCTTATGCCTCTGTAGTCCACTCTGCCCTCCCTCCAGCAGAGTCCAGGGCACATGGCTGCAAGCTGAATTTTGTGCATTAACCCTTTAGAAAGCTCTTTGCTTCTCCAGCTGTCTGTCCCTATCAGACAGAAACCCTGCTGCTTTTCACACCTGGACGTTATCTGGGTTCCTTTCCGGACTCTGGTGCTGTAGGCTGGGGAGCCCAGCTTGGGGTTTAGACCCCACACTTTCCAGGGGGAACTCCCCAACTGCTGACATACTCCTCTGGAAGTTCAGCTGGTGCCTGTGGGAGTCCAGCCAGCCCTCTCGGTCTGCACTGCACTCCCTGCCAGTCATGCTGTTCTGACGTTGTTTCTTCTGTCTGCCTATGGTTATAAGGCTTCTCTCCAGCTGCTGTTCAGTTGGTGATTCAGGAGGATTTTTCTATAATTTAGTTGTGATTCCAGTTTGGTCCTGGGAGGAGGTTTGTGCATCTTCCACTCACTCCTCTGCCATCTCGGATCTCCGTTTTTTGTTTTCTATCTACATTTTTACGTTTCCTGTCTCTTTGTTGAAGTTCTCACTAATTTCATCTACTCTTCCCCTAAGAATGGTCATCAAGCAGCCTTATGACCAGTGTTTTGAACTCTGCATCTAGTAGATTGCTTGTCTCCATTTTGTTTAGTTCCTTTTCTGGAGTTTTGTCCTGTTCTTCCTTTGGGACATGTCTCTTTGTCTCCTCGTTTTGGCAGCCTCCCTGTTTTCTTTCTATATATTATGTATTGTAGCTGCCTCTCCTGGGCTTGGGAGAAGGGCCTAATGCAGTTGGTGTCCTGCAGGGTCCACTGGCACAGCCTGCCCAGTTGCCCGAGCCGCGTGCTCCAGGTGTGGTGCCCATGTGGGCTGTGTGCACCCTCCTGCTGTAGCTGAGCCTTGATTTTTTTTGGTGCCTCAGCAGGAGGGATTCACCCCCAGGCCAGCTGGTTGTGAGGACTGGCTACTACCAAAGTGGAGGATCAGCAGTTCTGGGGCCGACCCTACGGAGCAGGACTTACTTTGGTGGGGCTCTAGTGTCTGCTGGTGTTGCTCCTTGGGTTGTCACATGTGGAGATGTTTGGGTGGTGGTGCTTGATGTGGTTTGAAGCTGTCCTCTGGTGCCTCCTAGGAGGTACAGGACAAGGCCAGCCACCACCTGTGTCCCACATGGGGACATCTAGCCTGAGCTGCAAAATGATCTGCAGATGGCTGCTACATGTGCTGGACTTGGAGGGCCTGGGAGAGGTCAAGCTGTGAACCAGGGCCAGCTGCCTATAGTGGCAGGCTTGGGGCCATTCAGCAAGAGATACAGGGCACACCAAGGCCAGACGCTGCTTATTTGAGAGATTTTAGGGACATACGAGGAACGAGCCAAGACAAACCACTTGCATAGAAAAGTGACCGGAAAGGACCTGGGCGGGCCTGCAAGTTGGGTGGAATTTGGTCTTGGGGAATCACCAGGGTTGAGCAAACAATGTTAGACATGCTGATGGAGTCTCTCACATTTCATCTGCTTGCTGGCTCTGTGGGAGAAGGCTCATCAAAGGAACAATGGCTTCTGCCTGCTTTTCTGTCTGAGAGGAGCCTGCCCCTCCAGCCCTGGTCCTCATGCCAGACAATTCAGTTTTTCCCCATGTGTCCCTGGCTCCTTTTGAGCCGCTGTCCCAGTGCTGGGACTCAGAGGGAATGAGTCCTAATGAGTCCATGTGTGGGCCTTTAAGAGGAACACCTGGCACTCCAGAAGCCCTCCCTCTTACTCAGCATCAATCCCTGCTGATTTTTACAGCCAGAAGTTATTGAGACTCTTCTTCCTGACAGTGGAACCCTGGGCTGGGGTTCCTGGTGTGCATCTGGGACTCCTTGCTCCTCAAGGAAGACCTCCTCAGACAAGATATCTCTCCCAATTTTTATCTGCCACATGTGGATGTGGGGCCAGCCCCTTCCGTGTCTCCACCTCTCTACCAGTCTCAATGTGGCTTTCTCTTTATATCCTTAGTTGTGGGACTTAAGCTAGATTTCAGGCAGTTCCCAGTGATGGTTGTTCTGTAGTTTTGTTGTAATTTTGATGTGGCTGTGGGAGGTTCCAAGAGCTGTATTTACCTGTGCCGCTATCTTGACCCCAGAGCCCCTGTGGCTCACGTTAGAAAATATATGTGAAAAATTCAGTGAATTTACTCTCCACTAGATAGGGTTTTTGGTGACTAAGGATGAAGTTTAAATATGAGTGATAGTCTAACTGGGTACCTGTTTCACCTGATAATAGTTTTATCATTATAAATATCTTGCCTGATGTAGTTTTACCATTCCACAATTTTGTTACAAAAATAACAGTACTGATGATAATTAATAATAGCTCACATTTAAGTGCTTTCTCCTGCAAGAATATGTGTGTATTGTTCTTATAGTTTTACAGCATCTCTGTAAAGTGGACACTTTTTCACCACTCGGCAGCACACGGAGCTTACGGAGACCCAGACATGTGGCTTGGCCAAGGCTCCAGAGCTAAGTGGTGGTGGGACCCGCGACTGACTCGTGTCTCTCAGACTCCAGTTTCTTTGACCTCGGTTAAGAAAACGGAATTGAGGAATATTTTCCCTATTTATAAAGGGTGTTAAGCTTGGACTCAATGGGAGTTCCTCCGTAAAACAGTGCTATTTTGCGTTAATTTTAGTGTCACGTATCTCTCAAAGGACGGAACTCGGCACGCTTTGGTCCTTCACCTGCTTGCACAACTCTGATGCCGGCACTGATGGCGTCTCCGGGTCAGTTCTGCCCCCTTTCCTCTCTAGAGCATGTGGTGTGGTATGAAAGGGACTTCAGTGCCATTGAATCCCTCGGGTTCCTGAAAACCACATGATTCTTCCACTAAATATTCTGCTAGACTTGATGAGAAGATGTTTCCTATAAAATGAAGTTTGCTTCTCATTAAAACAACTAGTGGATTCATATGTTGCTCATCTCTTGGCCTAGAAATGGAATTTAAAGGAATCAGGGATTGTTAGGTTACAAAAGTAGAAAAATATGAAGTCATTTTTTTCCTTCTAATTTTAAATAACAGGATTGAAGCTTGCTTTCTTTTATTTTTATGAAAATGTCATTTGTGAAAATTTAATTTGCATTAAAATGGTCATCCTCAAATGATACTGCTTTTCCTCTCTAGTCAGAATATTCATATATATACAAATATATATATATATATATATATATATATATATATATATATATATATATATATCAGACAAGCATATTTCTGAGAGTTTCAAGAACTTGAGATATTTAAATCTGAGGGGATAGTTTTAAGATGTCTTTTTTTATAGAGCTTCCCAATGGTCAGTATTTATTGAGGAATCGTGGACTCCCTTTATAATATTGTTAAGGGAAAACCTGTAACTGAATGTCTGCAAGGTCCTCCGAGGCTGTGTCCTGAACCCAGCTAATAGTTCAGAGCATCTGGGGATCCCAGCGTCCCTTGGATCCTGGGGGCTGTGCGTGAAGCCTGACGTGGCCGTTGTTGAAGGTCTGTATCAGGAAGGAATCTCTTGCTGGGCACACAGCTCCGACTCACTGTGCTGTTCCCTGCCTGCGGAGCCACCTTTGCTGCCTTTCTTCCCTGCCTTCGCTGCCGTCTTTAACCCTGTACAAAGTGAGACTCATAAGAGATTGGCATAGATATGGCTAGGGCATGAGGTGTGGTATATTGCCAACAGCCTTGTTAAAGACGTATCTAAAGGGCTGGCATCCCTCTGGTAGTGTTGGCAAGGATTTTGAAGGTGGAAGACAGAAGGGATGTCATTAGTAATGTTGGGTGAGAACTCACATTGGAATTCTCGTCTTTAATAACCAAATAGAGTCATCAAAACCGCTGTCATGCAGTTCAGCTTCTCACATTCGGGCCACCTGCAGCAGGTCCTGGTTGTCGGTTACTTTTCTTTGCTAAATGCTTCTTCTTTTGCGAGTGCTACTACCTGCCCTTGATTGGACTTGTGTCCACGACAGACTGATTTTTTTTTTAATGATACATACATGAAAAAAGTAAATCTTATGTTTATAGTTATGTTTCTCTAAAAAACACAATTCTGTTCATTTATGGTTAAAAGCCAGCTTATTGATTAGAAAAAATACTTAAAATTGTTTTATACCAGAGAGAATACTCAAGCTTTGAAAAGCTGGAAAAGTATGTGCTTTCCTTGAAAAAATTCCAGGTACATTTTGTTCAGAGAAAGCTCATTACTTTTTTCTCTTATGAGAAGTTACATCACTGCTTCTTTTGACATAAAATCTCTGTTGTTTGAAAAAGGACAGGCAGCAAACTTTTTTTGTTTTAAAATCAGCCATTTGAACTTTTCTAATAAAGCATCTCCATCTTAAAAACTAGAATCATAATGGTCATTTCTATGTAAAGTTGGCATTGAGAAAGTTAACATGAAACCCGTTTGATAAATATTGAGTGGGAATTCCCATAAGGTTTACTTTGTTAGTGTGCACTTCAGGGGAGATGTGTGAAAAGGGGTAAAATCACCTCTTCTTGGTGAAAGAAAAGGTGGTGTGTGCATTTAACCCTTCAGCGACTCTAGGCCTTATTCATGTAGCAGCTCTGTCAGGAGTGAGTGAGACTCAGCCCCTGGAGTCCCAGCCTGCTGCGACCCCTGGACCCCATCTGAGGGCCAGGGGCAGGTGTGCTCCGCACACTTCGGAAGTGCTTTCCCCGGGGCCCCACGGCTGGGGCTTCACTTTTTCTTCGTCCTGACTTGTTTACATTAAATTAGCTTGCGGGAGAACAGCCACATCTCCCAGCAGTTAGTCTAAATTGAAATCACTTGCCGCTGTGCTTATTTTTATTTATTTTATCGCTTTATTTATTTTTTTTACCCAATAGTTACCAAACAAACAACCATTTGAATGGGAGATAATCAGAGGAGTGAATCTTAATGAATCATGAGTCCCTCTATAAGATAAGGAGGAATATATTTTAGGAGCAAATTGCTGCTGTTAGCTTAGTAAGTCTTGTTTCTTCCTAAAGTTGTAAACAAGGAAGCATCCCTGCCCCCCAGCACACCACACACAGAGGAGTGAGCCTGCAGGCACACACGCCCATGGCAGATGGTGGCTTAAGGCTGGGCACAGGGTAGGTGACAACCAGATGCCTGTTGGTAAATGAAACTGTGTAGAGTCCAATATTGTCCCTTTTGAATTATAAGGAGATAACACTCTCCAGAAACATACAAATGGGACAGGCCTGGATCCAGCAGGCATGACAAGCCTTAAGAGCAGAAGGGCCATAAAAGGAGGGGGGAGGTTCATTCAAGGCACATGTCGCATGTTTCCCATTTACTGACAGTGTGGGATTTGCTGGGACTGTTGTGATAGACGCCTGAGACTTACAGACTATTTTCATACCCCCTTGTGCTGAAGATCTGGAATCAGTAGCCAGGGGGCAATAGAGCTCTTGACCACCCAGCAGGTGGTTCTTTCCCTCCCTGCCTCTGCCCCTTCTGCCAGGCACAGTTCTGGCTCCAGCACACCCAGTAGCCACCTCTCACACCTGCGCTGCAGCCGCCCCCCCGCCCTCCCCTCTTCTGTGAGACTGAAGTGAGTGTCTTACTTCCAGTGAAATAATGCATGGTACTGACCATCCAGTTGTACACCTGTCCAAGAGTTCTTTATGTCCTCCATCCCCCGCCCACCCCTCCTGCCACAATGTGGCTGTCCCCTCCACCCTCAGCACCAGCCCTCACCCATGACCCATTTGTTGGGTTCTGGTGACAACAGCCAACAGGTGCCCAGCCCCAAGGGCTGTGGGGACCCTGTGCAGAGCGCATGCCACCACCATGTGCTGTCTGCTCGCAGTCGAAGTAGCCATGGCAGAAACAAGCCACAGCAGCTTTGTGATTTGTGGTGTTGACTGGACCCCAGATGACGTTTAAAAAGTGAAGCCCCCCAAGGAACAGCTCCAGGAGGTGAGTCTCAGCTTTGCATTAAAACTGGGCCCCCACTTCTTTCATCGCCCAGGCTTTCGTCTTCTCTGAAGCTGTGCCCTCTTTCCCTGCCTGCTCCTCTTGTTACCGATGGGCTGGCCACCCCCTGCATCCCAGCCCCTGTGCTTGCCTTGGTGTTTGGTACCTCTCCAGAGTGATTGTTCTCCATGGACTCACTTCCAAAAACTGATCAAGAGAACAGAGTGCAGGAATGTTTGTTTTTTAATTTTTAAAAACACTACAAAATGGTTTCAATACTTTAAATAAGTTTTCTAATATGTTGACAAGTTTTTTTTCCTCATTACACCTGGCCTGTGTGGCGTTTTCAGAGAATTTAGGCCAGCATAGGGATATTTTGAAATTGGGTTCAGACAGTAATACAACAGACTAAGTATAGTCCGATTAGGCAAGTTTCACATCAGGTGTTAAGATCTCAGCTCCTGCTGATTCTCACCCGAGAGTTCCAATGACTTCAGCATCAGCTGTTCCTTAGTTGAGAAACACAAAATCAAAGAACTTTTTTCCATTTTTAACTGAGTAACACACCTAATTAATTTTGCCAGGGCCCCCAGGCCGCTGTTGACGAATGTGCTTATGATGCAAAGGGTTACCATGTGCTGTTTTTCAGTTTTTTTGAAGATGGTCGTCCCCAGACTCAAATTACGCCTTACGTTGGCTGTAACGATGCGGCACAATTGTTTCGCTTAATTATGGTTGTCTGTCTAAAACTGCTTTTCCCTTGAGTCACTGAAAGTTTTATTGGAGTTCTTTAATATGATTATAAAAATTAATGGGCCTGTAATTAGATATAAAAGAAGCAAATTCAAATTTTTCCCAACAGTTGTTCTACTTACAAAGTTCCATGTTTCTGACCAGGAAGCCCTAACGTAGATGGCACGAGTTGAGAAATCTTACATTGGCTAATGTCCACATCAAGAAACATGATGTGAAAATTAATTCAGATTCTCTTATAAGTTTCATTGGGAAGGTGACGTGTTTTCATTGCTGAAATCAGCACTGTCAGTAAATGTCGATATACTTAAAACTACATCCCGTGTACCTTCCGTCCTCTTCCGAGCCAAGGGATATCTAGGCTTAGTCCGTACATCTCTGCTCAGAAGTCTCTGATCAAGGGACAGAATAGGACGCTCGTGCATATTCCAACTGCAATGTAGTTACCATCGATTTTAGCCCTAACTTCAGAGGCATCTTTGGACTCATTCAGAACATTCTTCACAATAGATCAGACATCTCCCAGAGTGCTCTTGCTCATGAACAAAATGTCTCACACATCCCGATGTCATGACTTGAGAGTATTTTCTACTCCAGCAGAAGCAGTCATGGAGCAGCAGAACTCAGGTGTGTAGATTCTCTGCCTGTATTTGGGGACACTCCTCGGAAGCTTTACTGAAACGCCAACAGGCAGGAGTTGGTGGGAACTTTTCCAACTCAGCACCACCGTTCATTTGATCCATGTCTAAAATGAGAGTTTCTCTGAAGGAGCCCTTGGTGATTCATCCATTTGCCTCCCTTCTTATCAAGTGCTTGGTGTGTACATGGAAGCGTCCTGCTGTTCTGTCTCACGGTAAAGGCAGAGAGAAGCTTCTACATCACACCTGCCCCAAAAATGATCTTCACAACTAAACTGTCAGGTTGTCTCGGCATAGGCAGAGGGAGAAGCTGCAGACGTGTGCACTGGGCTCGGTGGACGGCAGGGCCTGGCTGGTGGGAGGCAACGTCAGCAAAGGTAACTGCACCCACTCAGTTGTATTCAAAACAGACCACAGTGGACTTGAGCTCTGGCCACTCGATACCAGACATTTTCAGTGACACCCAGCTCAGGATGGCCACTGTTGCTGAGTGGATTTACTATTTTTTTTTTTGTGGATCCAAGCCACTTGTTTTTCCTGTGTGTAACACAGGAGCTCCAAGCTAGGGAGCTGCACTTGTGTTCGTGATATTCTGAAAAAATCATCTGGAGAACCAGCAGATGTGGACATGCATGGATTACTCACATTACATGGGAGAGTACCAATGGCTGCGGGTTGGGCAGGAGACCACGCCCCGCCTCCAGCCCTGTGCTCCTGGAGGGTTGGGAAGTGTGTAGTAGCAGTGGGGGAACAGCGATGGGGTGTGGTGTGGGAGCTCCACGTTTCTGTGATAAACACAGGGGCCTCCAGAGGGCTGGGACATCCAGGTACAGACTGTTTTCCTTGTTCCTTATGGCTGCTGGCCAGACAGCCATCTGTTCTGAAGTCACGGAGGGTCCGTGTTCTGAGTTACCCCACACTCCACCCCGACATTGTTCCTCTGCCTCACAATCTTTGTGTTAGTTCCCCTGGACACGGAGTCCCTGGGTGGTGAGAGCATTTGCACATGGTGTCCATGTGCCACCAACACAGTATACGCTCACCCTCAGTACACCCTCAGAGAAGGCAAAGGAGGATGTGATGCCGCCAGCCTCCCAAAGAACTCCACCAGGAGGTGAAGGGGTACGAGGCCCGAGCTGAGACGTGTGTGACTTCATCACCCAACGTGGCCAGGGCCTGAGACGTGTGGGAGCGATCAGGGGTGCAGACACATGCTTGGTGCGTAGGACGGCACAGGTTTCTTCCTGTGCTGCTGTTCAGAGGTCTGAGGCTGTGCAGCTCTACAGGACAACTTTTCTCATTTGTGAGACTTCCTCGGACACTAGGGATACAGCATTTCCAGTGTGGTTAAGAGCGAAAGCAGTGTGATTTGCTGAAGTGGTTATGGCAGTGTGCATTAGAATTGTTCCAGCAAGGGGTACAAATACGGCAGAAGGGTAGCACCATCAGCCTGCTTGTCTGACTAGGTGGGGGGCCTGAAAGGAGTCTCAGTTCTGGGGGATACCTGAAAGAGTGTCTGTCATTTGACCCTGGATACAGGGCTTCCCCCAGGTGCAGTATCCAGTCCAGTTGTAGGGCAGATAGGGCCACTCATAGGGTCTACAAGCCCAGAGGGTTCCCCATGGAATAGGGTGAGCCCCTCCCTGTTCAGAGTGAAGCATTCTGTTTCACCCCAGCTTCTCCTGCTGTCAGGATGGTGATCTGTTGGCCGAGGTCTCTGGGGGGCCATCCCATTATTCCGGCAGTTTCATGGGTGGTCTGCTGTGCACTCAATGCACCGTGGGACAGAATGCCACTGCTCTGTTGTAGGGCCACTGTCTGCCCAAGCCATGCCAAACTGTACAGCTACCATGGTTTGGTCTGGCTCCCATACAAGTGCCAAAACCGAGGCAAGGGTGTGATTGTAGAGGGGCCTGGAGTTGCTCCAAGTCTGCGGCCATGTCCATTCGGTCTGGTTGGTGGGGCGGACCCACCAGGGAAGTCCTGCAGGGGCCGCAGTCAGGGGCTGTGCAGACCCAAGGCTGTGGGCGGTTGTCCACAGTGGCCAGCACTCCTGCCCCGGGAAGCGTGGTGTTGGCTCTGCAGAATCCAACCAGACAACCCCCAGGAATTTGACAGAGAAAGTAGGTAAACAAGGCTGTAGTCTACACTCTGCGGAAACAGAAGACAGAGGCTGATGAGCACAGCCAATCCTAACCCAGTGTCCGAGTCCACGGGAGTGTCAGGTGAGACTTCCAGATGCAAGGCTTTTGCTGGAGTGAAATTGAGCAGTGACCATAGGATCGGTCCTCTTTATCTGTAGTTTAAACCTCTCTGGTGACGTCATCAGGTGCTCAGGTAGATTTTGTGTGGTTGACCCTGCATCGGCAGTTCTCAGTGATTCCAAATTAAAAGATACAAGGAAAATGAAACACTAGTTTGAAAGAAAACTAGAAAAATTCAGGATCCTGTTCAGTTTGTAGGTGAAACATAGAACTTTAACTAGAATCTAATATTTATAACTATGTATTATAGATTTTATTGAAATACAATTTTTCTCCCTAAATTATCCTTATTTTTCATTAAAGAGACCGTACTTAGTCTATTTGCAATTTGGCCTGATTATTTGCATAAACACAACAAGAACAGCAATTGACCGAGTAGGCTTTCTTAAATCTGCCTTACTGGCCTGTTACAAGGGATTTTCAGGCTGAAATTTACCTTGCCCTCAGGGCAAAAAAGCCCAGCTGCACAGCTGCCGTCAGGCTGTGGCTGCAATGCCCGTTTGGTTGAGTTCCTCAAGTACTCAAGTTCCCCAAAATGTCTTAAGGCTCCTTCCTTGCCATCTTTCAGGAAAGCAGCCTTCATTTCTTATCTGGACAGACTTCCATGAACCTTCTGAATAAGGGACGTACGAGGCCATGTCTCCAAGGGGCTTTTATTGGCTTCGAAAGTCCATCTGCATTCTCTGAGGCTTCCTGGGGACATGCAGAGTCCAGGCGTGACCACTTTGATCATGACAGTCCAGACACGGGCTTGGTGAATGAGACCACAGTGGGAAACCGGCCCCATTAGAAGGAGAAGGGACTCCTACTGGATTTATGCTATGGAAAACATTGCCATGGAAAGAGTAATACTCATTTAGAGTTACCAAATTCCAAATATAAATACCTTAATACAAGGGGGACCCCCCAAAATGGAATTTATTTATAAAAGATGGTGTATTTGTTCTCACATGTTTAAACTTCAGTCACCTTCAAAGTACTCACCATTGGATGCAATGCACCTACCGAGAGGTTTTTTTCCACTGCTCAGAAGTTTTCGAACTCGTCAATTTTGATGTCTTTTAGTGCTTCTACCATTTTTTGTTTCACCTCTTCCACATTGGCAAAATGTTTTTCTTGGAGGGCTTTTTCATCCAAGGAAACATTAAAAAAAGCACTCAGGAGAAGAGGGAGGGTAGTGATTGGGGGTGACATTGTTTTTGGTCAAAACCTCTGAACACTCAGCACAGTGTGGGCAGGTGCGCCCGTAAATCACCCATCACGAAATGGGCAAACACACTGAAAGAGTTAAAAAGAAATTCACTGAAGCCACAGGCAGCCTCTCACAACAACGCCAGCTGGTACCCTGATACAGATGGGTTCCTAGAATATTCACCTAGCAAGGGAAGCCTGAACTCTAAGGTGCCCACGCTCCAGAAGATAATTCCAGATTTTGGGGGCTTCCCCCTCATATTGCTTATGAAGGTATAATTTACCAAATTACTTTAAGGAAAAAAGTTTTCTTATGTCTGAAATACAAAAGATTAAAAAGTAGCAATAATTTTCAACAAAATGTTACAAAAGCCACAATTATCTTCAGTTTAGTGTGTCCTTTAATCCATTTCTTTCCATCCTGATCATCCGCAGTCATTTCTGTAAACCCAGTTACTTCACTGAGCTCGAGTACCCTTCTTTCCGCTCAGAATAGGAAGCAAAAATGCATTCTCAGCACCATGCCGTCCACAACAAGTGACAGTCCTCTCCCGAGCCTTCCCAAAGACGGTGTGTTGTTGCAAATGCATCACAGAAAACGGTGACTGTTGTGAGTGACAGACCCTAAAATGACGTGGCTATAGGCCTGATTATAATGCAGTTGATAGCGGACTTTGCTGCTGTGTAAGATACAACATTCCAAGATAACAGTTTCTTGCTAAGCAATGCTTACTATGAAATGACTTCAAAGAACAGTACAAAGCCTATTAGATTCCACACACAATCTCAATACATAAAGAACAAATAATATGTGAGATTTTAAGATGCTGTACCTGACTTACTGGAAGTGAACACTGAGCTTCGGAAACAGTTCATCAGCTCCCAGTGTGTGGACCACAGACACCTTGCGTGCCACTGCTTGATGTCCCCACAGGGAACCATCACTCTTGGTTTGTCCTGTGGTTCTGACAGGACACCTGCTACCCCTGGAAGCCTCCTGTTTGAACTTGGCTTTGAATTTTTACAAGTTTCTTCCTAGGGCAGGCTGAAATCTCTAGAATATTTATTTTAATAAAAGTATATGTATGCAAATAGAACATAGTTATTATTTTGTTTGGCAAATCTTCCTGTGTAATTTTGAGCATATTAAATAGGCCTAATTAGTTCAAAAACTTCTCTTTCATAAAGAGAGAGATCAAGTCTTTGAGGTATTCCAGGGGCCCATTGGAATAACTCAAAGTCAGTTCTCAGTTAAAAAAGTCTCTTAAAATTCGAACTCTGGGAAGGTTGTCAAATAAACTTAACCAAAAGATTCAAACATAAACTCTTTGTAAAACAACACATTTTTATGGTAATAACTTTAAAAGACATTAATTAAACTTAAAACTTGTTTTCATATCAAATGATTTGTCCCAACCACAGGATCCTGCTTAATTCACATGTGTTTACTTTCTTTAGGCCAATGAAACATGACCCCCCAGTTAGGCTGCCCAGAGACAGAAAGCACAGCACATGTAACACACAGATGGACCATGTCACAAACAGACCCTGCACACGACTGGACACATAAAGAGTATACACATAATGCGGATTACTAATTTTTGTAGAGGAAGCACAAGGCTTTCTCATTCACTTGACCTTGACAACTTGAAGGAGGCAGGAGATGGAAGGTATCAGGCTTGGGCAGTGGAAAGCGGCTTAAGTTCAAAAGGGCCATTTGTTTTCTCTCCACCTTGAGGGAGGGAGCTGCTTTTGCTGCTTCCACACTTACTACCCTATGTCCCAGGACTTTAGCCCCTCCCAAGCCGCCAGGGTCCCTCTTTATGATTTTCATCTCTTTGTCTGACTCAGTTTCACTTTCTGCCACGGGGTCCCACCTACAGGGATCAGTCTGACTGGGCTGTGACTGTCCTCACTCTAGCTGTTGTCAGCTCTCGCCCACCAGTGTGCGCAAACTGGAAGGCCAGATCCTGCAGCTGCTCGCTGGTCTGCTCCAGCTGTCACCCCAGGGCTTCTTCACGATCCGCCTGTGTCAACCTTGTGTCCCTTTCCTACTTAAGCTCACCCCCTAACCGCCTCACGTTCACTTGGGCCCCCAGCTGCTTGGTACCCAACACTGCTGATGCTGCAGCCCGCGCTTCCCTTTCCTGCCGCCTGTGAAGTTCTGCAAGGCTGGCAGGAGGGTGGGGGTGTGCCCCTAGTCTTGAGGAGGGCCCCAGGAATCTAATCGGCTTGTCACCTCATACTACATTGAACCAGTGGGCCACCCTGGGATTCCCCCAGTAATCTCCCCGGATTCCCCTTGGTGTTCTCCCCAGGATTCCCCCAGTAATCTCTCCCCTGGATTGTCCCCGATAACCCGCCACTTGGCATATTGTCACTCTCTGTGGGCTCAACCAGGGTACTTTCTGGAATATCGTGTTTGCGACACCAATTTTAATGCAGGAGCTCCAAGCCGGCAAGCTGCACTTGTGTTTGTGAAATTCCAACCAGCGGCCCGGAGGACCAGCAGGTGTGGACAAGCCGTTTATCAGTCACGTTACAGGGGAGGGCGCTGATGGCGGCGGATCGTGCAGGGGACCACACCTCGCCTCCAGCCTCGTGCTCCTTACAGGGTTGGGGAATGTGGAACAGCGGTGGGGTGCGAAAGCTGTGCATTTCTGTGATAAACACAGGGGCCCTGAGAGGGCCGCGACAGCCACATACAGACTGTTCTCCTCGTTCCTGTGGCCGCTGGCCAGACAGCCATCTGTTCTCTGAGGCCGTGAGGGTCCATATCCTGAGTTACCCCACAATGTATGTGTCTCAGTAAGAGAAATAGATTAATGCACTGTGCCTTAAATATTGCCAGGAAAAGTAACGTATTAAGCACATATTTAGACCTATTTTCCTTTTTTCTTTTGTCATTAACTTGAAGATAAACTCATAAAAAGAGTGGCGTCTACCATGTGATTTCACTGTAGCAGTGCAACCAGGGATGCCAGCGTCATCCTCACTTGGATGACTTGGAAGAGAAGGCTTGTCTCACTGAGCTCAGCTGTGCTGGGAACTAGCCTTGACCTCCTGCTCTGGCCCTGGCTCTGGATCTGCTGTGTGACGTGGTGAAGTCACTGGGCTTCTCTGTCCCTCTGTTTTAGTTTTCATTCATACAAGGTGGCGTTGGCACTAGAAATGACACTTTCTTCTTCCAAAGCGTGGATGTCCACCTTAGCGAGCTCTTCCTTGCTTCTCATTTGTAAAATGGTACATGCTTGGACAGTGTTCAAAACGTGATGGAGGCTCTGTTGTCCTCCTTTCCAGTAGCACGCAGGCTCTGGGGGAGGGGGGCAGGAACTGGACCTCGAGCTTGGTCCCTGCGTCCCCTGGCACACCCGTCCGCATCAGTGAGTGTCCGTCAGGTGCTTTCGAAACAGAGCCACACTTCTCCCTTTGGTTTTTGTGGGTGATGGAAGCTCAGCAGCCTGATTGTGGGATACTTACATGAGTCTCGTGATGTATTAAAATTCATTTTTTAAATTAATTAATTTTACATGTATTAAAATTTATTTTATTTTTTAACAGTAGAGTTGACATATTTGGTGTATAGCTCTGTAGATTTTAACACATAGAACCACACGAAAAAGTCAGTTTTACTCTATGTTGATTCAAGATTAAAATTTTAAAAATGTCTCCCCTTTTGCAAGAGTCACTGTTGGCACTCTGAAAACATAAACCGGCAGCTAAAATTTCTCTCTCCAAAATATACTAGCCCTCCTGGGATAGGTAGCTCTTCATTTCTTTCTAATACTCAATTATATTTCTCTTTGATTTTCTAGTAAATTTTTAAAATAAACTTTAACTTATGCTGAGATAAGGATCTTTTTTGATATAAAATATTGTTTTTAAATAATGAGAGAATACCTGTTTTATTGCAAGAAGGTCCTCAGCGTGGAAATAAACTCTGGGTGACCAGCATTGCTGAGAAGCAGCTGCTGATAGTAGTCTTGGTGAGTGCACAGCTGAGTGTCTCGTGCACCAGGCGCTGGCTCTATGACCTGGGTCACTGCACTCCATCCTCGGAACTGCCTCCAAGAAGGTGAGCATCCCCTTCTCTGACCAATGAGAAATGAGCCACACGTAGGGAGAGAGGCAAGACTGGCACCCGGCTCTCTGTCTCCAAATTCCACACCGTTCCCATCCCAGGCCAGTTCCCTATGAACAGACACAGTTTATGAAGGTAATTGGTCAGGCGGGGGTGGGGGTGGGGGTGTGTGTGTGTGTGTGTGTGTGTGTGTGTGCGCGCGCGCGCACCGGAGGGCATAAAAGGGCAGGTTTGCCAAGAAGGGACCAAACAAACGGTTTGTCCGAGTGGACCCTGTGTTAGAAATAGCGAAGGCTGATGCAGGGACGGCCACCACCCTCCCCGAGGTACCTGTGCTGAGCACGCAGCTGCGACAGCCACACACTCACAGTCCTGGCATCTGTGCGCCGAGCATTTGTTCCACGATGCAGCAGTGGCCTGGTGTGACAAGAGCCTGCAGCCTGGTAACTAAAGCTTTGTCCCTTCTTTCCTCTTGCGCTACTTCGTGTCCGTTGACGCTCAGTCCCCAGCACATCCCAGCACCGGTGAGCTATCAGTCTTACCAGAGTTCAGCAAGTGCCAAGCCCCGCGATGGATGGGCAGAGGGCAGGTCAGTTTCTCTGACCCAGACCGGCTCCTCCACGGCTGATGAGCAGTGGGTAGGTTGATTCCACAGGCCGCCCCGCGTTCGTCTCCTGATGTGCTTCTTCCCTCTGGTGAGCATTTAACTCCCTCAGTTTCCACAGGGTGGCAGCTGCCTCCTGGCCTCCTCCTGAAGTTAGCAGCTGCCGCCCCCTGAACAGGTCCGCTGTCTGAAGAACGTCTGCTCCACGTGTTCTGTTGTTCAGAGGTTTTGGAAGTCCACGCTCTTGGGGGTCTGGCTCATCCTGACTCTAACGTGCTGGGGGACATTAGGTCAGTCACTGTCCCTCTCTAAGCTGTACTTTTCTGCGGAGAAGAGTCAGGGTGCCCTTTCTCTCATGGGGACGGCTTTGGAATTGAGTGAGACAGTAAGTGCAAATTGCTTAACATGGCTAGACACCAGTTCGTCTTGATCTCTGTTTGTCACACGTGCCCGTGTGATTGTAGCCTGGGAGATGGTTCGTTTGCACAGTCCCACTTTTTCTGAGTAGGCCTTTCCTTACCAATCCTCTCTGATGGCCGAACAAAATCCAGGATATAAACATAGGAGGGGGGCCCCCAAATGGAGTTTATTTATAAAAATGGTGTATTTACTCTCACACGTTTAAATTTCACTCACCTTCAAAGTACTCACCATTGGATGCAATGCACCCACTGAGACATTTTTTCCACTGCTCAACACAGGTTTCAAACTCGTTGATTTTGATGTCTTTTAGTGCTTCTGCCATTTTTATTTCACCACTTCCACACTGGCAGAATGTTTCCCTTTGAGGACTTTTTTCATCCAGGGAAACAAACAAAACAAAAGTCACTCTGGGTGAGATCCTGTGAATAGAGAGGGTGGGGCACAGGGGTCATGCTATTTCTGGTCAAAAACTGCTAAACACTCAGCATGATGTGGGCAAGTGCGCTCATAAATCACCCATCGTGAAATGGGCAAATACATTGAAAGAGTTAAAAAGAAATTCACTGGAGCCAAATGCAGCCTCTCACAACAACGCCTGCTGGTACCCTGACACAGATGGGTTCCTAGAACACTCACCTGTTGGGGGAATCCTGTACTATCAGGGGCCTGCCCTCCAGAAGATAATTCCAGGGTTTTGGGGGGTCCCCCTTGTAATGTCCTGGAATCACTAGACCGTTTTTCGTGGACATGAAATTCTGCCTGTTGTTGGCTATGCAGCCACTACTCATGTCTGAAGAATAGTCTTTGCTGTTCCGCCGCCTAGGCAAGTGCCAGGTAGCCCAGGCTAGAACTGAAAGCTCGCTCCTGTCTTTGGGCCCAGCCTCTTCCTCTGTGCTGACCGGTCACTCGGAAGTGGAAGGTGGCACCCTCACTCTTCTCAGTGGGGAGGAGGGGCTACACTATACACGCGGTACGAAGGCGTGTTTTCAATGCCCCACTGCTTTGTTTCATTCCCGTCATTCTTGGTCTTCCCTCCACACAACAGGCCAGCCTTTGCCAACAGTGCCTGTGGTTGGGGGCACCTTCAGTGGAGCAGAGCAGAACTCCCTAGTCACCCCTGAAACCTTGGCCTTGGCCTCATTAACTCTGGGCTGTGCCTGTGCTCACAGCCACTGGGGACTGTCAGCTCCGAGCACTCGTTCCCTCTGGGTCCTGACACCAGTCCTTCCGGGAAGGTCTTCTCTCCAGGTCTGTGTGCGGCCTGTTACTCCTCTGGGCAAGCTCCGTCCTCGTTTAATTCCATCCCCCCGCACGCTGGGCAGAGTGACATGCACATCAGTGCAGGGTGGGGGCAAAGTAGGTTTACGGTTGTGAGTGCATCTTAATCTTTAGTCATCAGTCATAAATAACATGATTATCTTCCATATGAGCTTTGATATGGCGGTTGGGCTTTTCCCTTTGTGTGTGCCTGTTTCATGACACTTTTCGAAGGCAACAACTGCTTTTGACAATTTTGTGACCTACAAAGAGACAGCAGGGCGATCTTGTGGTCCACTGGGCTGTCGTAAAGCAAAATGACAGCCCATGAAAATTGTACACCAAAATAGAATAATTTTACTTCTTAAAGTAATATAAAAAGGAATAGTGTTTATCATTAAGAACTCAAAAACACAAACAAGGATTTTAAAAAAGTAAAGATGGTCCTATGCCCTAGCAACATCCCTCTAGGGCTGTTCTTTCAAATACCTTTTGCTGTGTATGTACCCGTGCCAGTCAGTGGTCTCAATTAGCTAGATTTCAAGTTAATTTTAGCTAAAATCAGTACTCAAATGGAACTTATTGTTCTAAGATAAATCTTTAACTGAGTCGCTAATTGAATGTTGACTATAAAAAAAAGACAAAACAAAATTATAATTGCTGAGATTGTCAATGGTTTTTATTTATTTCTTTTTATATGGCTGTATTATCTAAATTTTTTCTGGCTCTTTGCCTTAAAACAACTGGTTTTAAAATCTAAGTCGAATAGAAGGTATGCATGTGCTTGGCTTACAGAATTTTTTCCCAGTTTTACTTACGGTACCATTTCTACAAACTGGCTGCTATGATTACTAATGTTAAGAGCTGTATTTTGAATATAAGGTCTAAGAGCATTTCTCATCCTTTTTATTAAATAAAAACAGGTTCCGGAGTTGGAGCTAAAATCACACAGTAAACTGTAGTAGAAAATTGAAGCAAATAACTAGTTAATTTATGTGAGAACATACTTTGATGTGGTAACCTGAAGTCCTGGATTGGCTCATTTGCTCAGTATGCTCCTGGTAAGAGAGAAGGGCTAAAGCGATCTTTATGACTGAAAGTAATTAAACAGAAACTAATGGTGTTTGCATGGTTGAAGGTTTGACGAAGGAATACGTGCCAGGAACGTGGAGGCTGGTGGAGAGGGGTGTGGTGTGGTGTGGTGCGGTGCGGTGTGATGTGATGCGGTGCAGTGTGATGTGGTGTGGTGCGATGTGGTGTGGTGTGGTGTGGTGTGGTGCAGTGTGGTGTGATGTGATGTGGTGCGGTGTGGTGTGTGGTGCGGTATGGTGTGATGTGGTGTGGTGCGGTGTGGTGTGACGTGCGGTGCGATGTGGTGCGATGTGGTGTGGTGTGATGTGCGGTGCGGTGCGGTGTGTGGTGTGGTGCGGTGCAGTGCGGTGTGGTTGGAGGTGGGCAGGTGGCTGTTTTTTGTCTTGGAGGAAGACAATGGCTTCACTCTGAACTGAGCGCTGTAGGGACAAAATCAGGAGGCTGAGGACTTCATTGCACCTCTGGTCTAATCAGTCCCTCAGACTGAGTAATTAAACATTAGGACCATCTGTGAATGCTCAGAAGCCAACTAAATCTTGAAAACAAGCAAGTGTTTTTGCTGAGAATACATGCATAGTGTTTGGTCACTAAATAAATTGTTCAAGATTATGAGCTAGATGTCTGTGTGGGGGGGTGCCTATTCCTTTAAATTGGGAAAAAAATACATTATTTAAAGACCTTGAGCTATTCAGATTAATTTAACTTAGTTTGCAGCTGAGTATTTTCTAGTCCAGTGAATGCAGGTGGGACAGAACAGGTGACCAAATGTAACGTCTGTCTGCTTCCAGACACAGCCAGCCATTTCATGGAGACGGACGGGCAAAGCCCACGCCACCCTGGGGCATCAACACCCAAGGAATTAGCCTGGGGGGCACACGCAGGATGTCACACTGGTACTGGGTTTAGCTCTGGTCTTCCCCTCAGATTTTACTTATTTTTAGAGAGAGGAGAAGGGAGAGAGAAAGAGAGGGAGAAACATGGATGTGCAAAGGGAAACATTGGTTGGTTGCCTCTCACACGCCCCCAAGCGGGAAGTGTGCACAAGGGGCGCCCAGGCCAGCAGCCAGAAGGATGAAGGGGGATGGGAGGGGTCATGATGAGGGGATTCAGTGATGTAGAGTGACTGCTTGGACTGAGGGGTAAGATCAGTGCAAATCTGCTCGATGGCAGCAGATACCACTTGAAGGTGTGATCTGTTCGTCGGGCACTGTGTGCGCGCTTTATGTGGATCCAGTGAGTTTTTACACATCTGGCTGTCCCAGCTGGGTTACTGCTCTTCTCCACGTGTCAGGACACTGAGGGTTAGAGAGGTGGGGAATGAGCATGCCCAGGGTGTCGCCGCGAGCGAGTGGCCAGCTTTTCTCTGTGGGTGATGCAAGCACGTGTGTGCGTGTAGAACCTCTCCTCCTGTTTTCAGACACCACACACTCTCCCTAAAATTTGGTTTGGGGTGTTTGTGCCCATTTACATGACTAAATACCTCTTCAGTGTTTCTTCTCAGTTCTCATGTAACATGTGATGCTTTACATTCTCCGTCACATAACTGTATCTTGTCTCCTAGGCTAGAGCTAATTTCTTGGGGATGCTAAATGTGACTCCTGTCTCAATACATAGATATTCCCTAAGTGTTTGTTTTTGATGTGTCTGTTTTAAGGGGTTTTCCTCTGACAAGCACCTAGCGTGTTGCCATGTACTCTCAGATAACACTCAGATCATTTAGAACCTTAGTCTGTGCGCGCTCACAGCAGGCAGTCTGTGAGTGTGTGCATCATACGGCACCTTCACAGAATGCCTGTTCTCAGTGCCAGGCGCTTCCAGAACAGCAAAGAGAAGAGCAGACACCTTGCTCAGTGTGGGGAAGGCAGGCCACTGTCCATGCCAAGGGTCTTGTCTCAGTGTGAAAACGGTCACATAAAAAAATTAAGTTTGTTATGGTGAAAATGTAAGCAGGAAACCATAGACGTTGGAGAAATTAACTGTTTTGCAACTTATTGTATCTGATTTATTACTGACATGTTTTTCCGTAAGAGACATTGTTTCTCATATTCATTTGTAAAATAAAACTATTTGGATTCTCCCACTAACTTATCATACAGTTACCCTGTATGATAAAAGTAGCAATCTGTTTAACAAGTGAGCATATGTGGAAATTTTAACTCAAAGGTGAGTTCATCGGATTTCAGTGTCTCTAATACGTGTAATCACACCTGCTGTAAAATTTAAGTTTACAAAGACAGAGTTTTCTTATGCACTTAGGTAAAAAATGTTTTTCTTTGGCTGTAGTTCCAAGCCCATCCCCTGTCACCCACCTAACAGTGCCTTGACAATGGAGGGAAAAAAGATGTTTGCTTAAAAAACAAAGCCAGCAAACAACAAAACCAGTGATTTCGTGAACTATTTTAGGAAATTCAGTTCTCACTGATTTTCAGAGACCATAGTTGACATGGAAATTCTCTAATTTGTTTACTTTAGAGGGATCAGCCCAAGTGCAGCGTCTGTTTTTGCCTTTTCTGTGAGATCTTGGTTTTTCATCAGGGGGCCTGAGGCACAGGGAGCCACGTGATCAGCTGGGCCCAGAGGGAAGCTCCTGAAGGTGGGCCTGGACCTCCTTCCTGCTCTGCAGAGGCAGCTTTCATATTGGGCTTTTCAACTGCTTATCAAGGATAAACTCAGTCAGCCAGGTAATATCATTGTACAACTAAAACAACGTCAAACTCTAATTTTGCTTAGGTATGTCTTATTTTGGACAAGCAGCTTTCTTCTGTGAAGCTCAGAGCAGTAGCCTGAGATTACTTTCCATCTGTAGAGGGAAAGCCTCTGTAAGTGCAGCGGGTTTTTGTGAAGCTTCAGTGGTGGGGAGCCCCCTGCATGGTCCAATGAAATTAGAGAGAGAAAATTTTAACCTTGAAGGCACCTGTATTTTAAGTGTTTTCTACCATTGTGCTCCCTCTGCAGCCCTTGCCCAAATGGCTGCTGCAGGCACTCACTTCCCAGAGCCCTGTTGGAGCCCACACCCAAGGTCTCAGGGAGAAGAGCACCCGTATTCTGTGATGTCAGGAGAACTACAAGGCATTGCAAACCAGGGAGGATCAGCAGCTTCCATCTCTAAGAAATAGCCAACTGAATAGTCGCACATGAAGAGTGTACCAGCTGGTCCTCCAGTTTTAGTCAGTGCTCTTGTGGGCATGGCAGAATCAGCGTGAATGTAAATTCAAGCTCAAGAGAAGAGAAGGATGTGGAGAAAATCCAGTTAACTATAGTAAGAGTCATACAGAATAAAATACCCATCGCTAAAATAAATCATTTTTAGCCCTGGCTGGTGTGGCTCAGTGGAAGGATTGAGCACCAGCCTGCAAACCAAAGGGTCACAGGTTCAATTCCCAGTGAGGGCACATGCCTGTGTTGTGGGCCAGGTCTCCAGTAGGGGGCGCTCGAGAGGCAAGCGATGTTTGCATTGATGTTTCTCTCCCTCTGTCTCCCTCCTTTCCCCTCTCTAAAAATAAATAAATAAAATCTTTAAAAAAATAGTTTTTAAATTGGATGAATCCTGAGATTGGAATTGATCCTTATTGTGTGAGAAAGATACACTTCGCAAATAATATTTGTCAGGTGACATCATCTGCTTGAGGATGTTTCTTGTGCTTATTAAGAAGTGAATTAGAAGTTTAGGGCCTTTTTCATGGTTGTCATTAACATCCAGGGGAAAGGCTTCCTACTGCAGTGTCCATTAAATGGAGTTTTCTGCATGTACAAATACTAAATGTAGTCTTGAAAGTACTATAGGTTAGCAAGGGAAAACTGCATTGTTTGTTTCCTCATAGAAATGACATTTTTGTTTTTGGGGAAAAAAATCCATGAATTTACAATCTCTCCCTTTCTAGGTTTTGCAAATTGTATGTAAATGAATGCAGATAAGCAATTCTGTCTAGCAAGCTTCTTAGAAGTATAAAATGAGTCAAATTAAGATGCCGAGAGAAATGTGCATCTAATTAAAGAAGCACGTAAAGAAATGTTTAAATTCAAATTAGGTACTTAGGTGGAAAATATTAGTTGTTTAATTCAGAAGGTGTTTTGTATAATTCAAGGAAGATTCGTCCTTAGCAGTGGTCCCATTTCCTTCAAAAATCACTTTTAGTCACTTGCACTGGCTCCATTAAACTTAAAACTGAGTTTAATCTAAGAGTTAGAATATAATAAAAGTGTAGTCTAGTTTTTAATGCCTTTGCCACTAACACAGACAAGGGAGACAGGAGTGATCATTTGAGTGAGGGTGGTGGGTGTAGGGGTCTGCTTCTGTCTCATGCAGCCCCCATGGCACTTACACGCACCATGAAGAGAAAGCCTTCAGACAGGAGACCACAGCCAGCGAGTCATGCCTAGGTCCTAAGGTTTTCTGCACAAGGCAGGACCGACGGCACCACGGTGGACATGTCCAGGTGGACACCTTCATTCTCGGGCAGCATTAGGGACCTTCCAGCCCTGCCAGGGACAAACGAAGAGGAAAAGAGTTTGCTCTCCAGGTAGATAAATGGAGAACAGTCTTGCAAAACATGGAGCAACGAGGAAATTATTACATGATTTAAGATCTATATGAGAAGATGTAAACCATCTTGTGAGGTCGGTGCTATTTTCGAACCCGTGAGATCCTAAAGGGCGGCAGAGAAACAGACCGGAATGTGGTTTATGCCAGCTTTCCAAATGCTTGACCTTGAAAGTGTTCCACAAAGGTCTCCTTCACATGGAGAGACTTCTTGCTTTCTACCAAATTGTGTATTCAGACCGAGTTTCCTGATTTCAACAGAACCCACATTTTCGCCCAAAGTATTTATTTCCTGGCTTCCGAGATAAAATAGTTCATTCTTACGAAACAGTGTTGATCACATATACTGTACAAACCTCCTCGTGGTCTTGGGTTCCCTCATGTGACCCGGGGAATTAGAAGGCAATGCTGATTCTGTAGTTGTTTTTCATTTGGAAGGTTGGGTCTGTTCTTTCTTTCCAGCAGAGGCAGAGATCCTGCTGGAAAAATGCGTCTTTTTTCTCCTTCCCTCCCCTTCTGCCCTCAATTCCTGTCCCACTCCAACCCTGACTGAAACACATACCATACCGAACCTCTAGATTGTAAATTGAAAAATATCTTCTGATTGGTAGTCTGTTTTCAAATATCGAAAAGGACAATTTAGGTTTAATTGAAGTGGACACAGTGGTTGGCGTTTCCCGCTTGGGTCGGAGGGTGTTTCTCACGGACCTTGGAGCCCTCCTTCCTCTCTGTGAGAGCCCCCTCCTTCTCCTTCTCCTTCAGGGACTCCCTGGTACTTTCGCTGACTGCCTCCCGGCCCGCTTGCTGTTCCAGGGGCTGCTATACACAGCGGGCAAAAGTAGGCTTATCATTGTTTATATGGAAAATAAGACAATATTTAATAAATAATACAAGAATGAACTCTGTGTTTCTCAGGCTCAACACTGTAAACCTTCTTCTGCTCACCTTGTATTCACAGAACAAAATACATCCAGCTGCTTACCTGTAGTCTTTTACCTGTAGGTCCCACATTCAACACAGACAGAATATCCCAATTCACCCAGTAGCTTTCTTTCAAACCAGCTTATTTTTCCTATTCCATCTCTCCTGGTAATGATGCCGTAATCTGGCCTCCTCTCCCTCCAAATTGCCATAGCTTAGGCCTTTCTTATGTCTCACCTAAACTTACGGCAGCAGCTTCCTGACTCTGCTCCCCAGCTCTCATCACCACCTCTCTACCCCCTTTTTCCTACTGTTAACAAAACAGTTTTTTCCTGAAACATAAGTATCCGTGACAGCCCTGATCACTGATACCTCATCACTCACTTGTTGGCATGGAATATGTCTGGGTCCACCAGTCACCTTTCTCTTCTTCCCCGCCTTGTGTGTTCCAGCTTGTTAAATACAGGACTGGCAGATAACCCTGTCATTTCTGTTTTGGGGCCTGTTTTCTCAGCCTGAAATGTGCCCCCCACCAAACCTCCCACCCCTGCCAGGTCTTCCCTGTCTGCTGGGAAACTGCTCCTCTGCTTCCTCCTCGCCTGAGAGTGTTTCTTCTCTCACCCCCCAGGCTGAACTTGTCCTGCTGCCCTCGCTGCATTCCAGGCCTCTGGTTACAGCGTCCACCCCACAGAACTCTTCCCGTTCTGGTCTGTGTGCCAGTTAAGCCCTGAGCTCCTGCGGGCAGGGATTGTGTTTGATGATAAGGCCAGAGTAGTCCTTTTCTAGCTTTGGGTCTCAGGATCTTATTGCACTCTTAAAAATTATTGAGACCCCCAGAGAGGTTTGTATTTATCATGTAGGTAAATATCTACTGATATTTTACTATATTCAAAACTTAAACTGAGAAATTTTTTAATTTTTATTAATTTTTTTAAATCAAGCACAATAAACTCGTTATGTGCTACTGTAAATGATACATTTAAATAGTAGTGTATAACTGTTCTTCAAAATAAAAAACGTAGTGGGAAGATCGACATTGTTCTACATTTTTAGAAAGCTCTTTAGTTTCTGGCCTGTTAAGAAGACAGCCAGATTCTCCTAACTGCTCCCACATTCAGTCTGGTTCAGTGGGTTTTTTGTTTAAGGTATGAAAGGACAGTGTGTCCGGATTGTGGCTGCTTTTCTGCACCTAAGCTCGACAATGGTAGTTTCTTACACGCCGTTGTAACGAGAAACCTGAAACCACAGAGATGAGCTTGCTCCCTGTTAATGTGAGGCCATTGCTGTCTCCTGCTTTCGGAGCCTTTTACCTGTGTGGTTCCCGTGTCCCATGCGTTGGTCCCTGGGAAACATGTGTCCACTGGGTTCTGAACATTGTCCAAATGAGGAAACATTCACACAGTAAGAAAAGAGCACAGAAATCTGTAAGTGTAGGAAGCTATCAAACTCATGGCGGTAGATACAAGTTTTCCAAAGTCCTAATTATACTTGAAAGCTCAAATTTTATCTTTACCAACGAATGTTGTCAGTAGCTTTCCTCAAAGGGGCAGGACCCCTTTGTTCATTTTCAAGAAAATGCCTTTTAAAGACATAAGTCTGAGAAACAGGTTTTTGTCAGTTATTCTTTTCAAGTAAAAATGATATTCTTTGAAAAAAAAATGGCTGGATTGGCTGCAACCCAAGCACACCGGTGCCTTCCCGTCAGGCAAATGCAGGACTTCGGAGTGTGAGAGAGCTGCCTGTGCATCCTTGCTTTCTTGTGAGAGATGCACACCCAGGGTCAGGGGTCACCACAGTGGGCATCCACTGCTCATCCATGGCGTGCTGGGCGAAACTGACTCTTCCTTCATGGGCTTGGAAGGGAAGAGCACAGCGACCATCAGTATTGTTTGGGGCCAAATGCGGCCATTTTCCCACCCTCTCTGCACCACCGCCGAAATGTTAATCCAGTGAAGAAGGCGACTACTCTCTTAGTGTTACTATAAAATAGTTCTGACTGGGGGCCCTTTGAAAGGAACTTGGAGACCTCCAGGAGTCCACAGACCACACTTGGAGCACCACAG
The DNA here is from genome assembly GCA_007922815.1 of Macrotus californicus. Classification (NCBI taxonomy): domain Eukaryota; kingdom Metazoa; phylum Chordata; class Mammalia; order Chiroptera; family Phyllostomidae; genus Macrotus; species Macrotus californicus. The sequence goes on along the minus strand of VMDR010005133.1, from coordinate 21,867 downwards.
CACCCGAGGGTCGGGCGGAGGCTCCTTGCTCAGGGCCTTAGGGTTAGTCACTGGTGTGCCAGGAGGGTGTGGGGAGGAGTGGCACGGCCAGATTTGTACTTAAGTGTTGGCGGTGGAGTGACACTTCTGGGAAGCTGGAACTGGACATCATTGCCCAAAACTAGCCATGCTGCTTTGAATTGCCAGGTGGATACACAAGATGGAGTAAGCCACAAACCCTCGAACACGCTCAACCGCATGAATGTAGCAGGTTGAAGGTGTTTCTGGGTGTTCTTATTTCCACTCCCTGGGGGGTATTCAGGAGATGACTCTAGAGCATATCACACATGTGTGTGTGTAAAGTTTGTGCACACACCATTGGCCCCCCAGGTTGACACTTTCTGGCCCAGTTTGTGTTTTATCTCCAGCAATACATTTCCTGGATCACACACAGTCATCCTGTATCTCTTGTGGGAAACATTTGTTTACCACGGAGACCTCCCACTCAGCAGAAGCGTGGGAGACTCATTCCTCAGTTGGAGCATCGGAGTCAGTATGACATTCAGAAGTGGTCATGCATCACTCTGACCAGGCTGGCAGCGCCTGCTTCCACCTCCAGTCAAGAGCTCTGCCTCTCTGTTGATCTCCTTAAAAATACTAAGCAAAAGACAATGGATCTTCAAACTCAGCTGATTTCATTGTGATTGATCTGAGCCAATTTTTAAGGTAATTGATGATTCTGCCTTAGTTGAGTCTGTTAGTGCAAATAATTATTAATCAATATGCTCTCATCTCTTCAGAAGATAATTATAACACATGATTTATGCTGAACATTTCACTTGAGCTACCTTTACAAGAGGAAAATCAATGGGCGGGTGGTCCAAAGCACTCTATCTGCAGGTCCTTATTCCTTTCTCAGCCATATTCACCCAGGTAACTTGCTGTCCCTTTCTGGCAAAGGTGACAGGAAGCTTTTCATCGCCTTAATCGAAAGATAATACATATATAGAGCTCATCTTTGATTGACTAAGTCAATTTAAAGTGATTTAGTCAAGTGCCTTAAAAACAAAGTGGTGTGGCTTTACTTTGGAGTGCAGTTGGTACTGCCCTGGGAAAGGAGCATATTGCCAGTGTGAAGGCGGCTCACTGTTGTGGACAGCGAGTGTCGTGTAAGGCAGGTTACTACGTGGGTTGTGAGTGTTGTGTAAGGCTGTTGACTATGTGGGTAGTACGTGTTCTGTAAGGCCGGTCACCCTGAAAACACAGGGGATCGGAACTGTGGAAGGGCGTCAGGGTGTGAAGCGCTGCAGGGCTCCGGTGATAGTGCCCCACACCGCTGCTCTTGTTGAGGATGCTCTCGACTCCCTTACACTGAGGCGTTTCCACCTGGGATTTGTTTCGTCCCACCAGGTAATATCTTGATGAAAGTTGGGATTTGATTTTTTTTTTTTCTGTAAGAAGAGATGCAGAAGAAAATAATCAGCACCAGGAATGAGCCTTCCTTTGTTCCTGAGTGGAGTGTCCAAGCAGCTGTTTTTGTTGTACTTGTGGAGGGTACAGGAATGTGTGGACCTTGGTGTGAGATTTCCAGACATGATTACAACAGATGGGAATTTTAAGCGACAGTTCCCTGAATTGTCATTGTAGAGGCCCTTAGCCAGCATTGAGATGTTCTGTCGCACACCTGGTCAAAACACTATGCCTCTTGCTATTGCAGCAGATCAGAATGGGAAAATGTTAAGGTGTCCCGCAGCCTTAACCCTTTCGGTACGGGTGCTGGGTATATCCGGCGCCCATCTGATGACCTGTGTGGACGAGCGCTGGATATATCCGGCGCCCATACAATGGCTCACAATGGCTCACCTCATACAGCGGGAGTGTCACGGCGGAAAGAGTGCTCGTACGGAAAGGGTTAAGGGCCCGTTCTTCACTGCTTCCATTTCCCACCGCTGTGCATTCCCAGGACACCCAGAGCTTGGGCCCAAGACCTCAAATACCAAGAAACTAGAATTCCAGCTCATTGTTCACAGCTGGCCTAGTTTCGTGTCTCCAGAAGGTAGTGTTCTTAGATGTTGAATGGAGTTTATACTATCAATGAAACCGTGGGAGAGAGGAAAGGTGGGTTCTGAAAGGGCTTGGGGTTTTACAGAGCTAATTTAGTGGTCATTTTTTGAAACGTTTGGCTTGGAATTAGCATTGCAGGGAAGACCAAGAAAATGAAGCCTTGCTTCTGTCTGTAGGAGGTGACAGTCCTTTTAGGGAGGATCAGAGTGGAGAAGTGAGAGATCAGACACTAGGAATACAGTAGAGAAGGAGCTGCCACCAGAAGGGCCATGAGAGAAGGCAGATGGACAGGCCCCTCATGTCCAGAGAAGAAGAGGGAGAGGCTGATGGACAGGACTGGCCGATACCGTGCTTGGGCTCCATGGTTACCACTGCTACATCCCTTCTCCCCTCCCCCAGCCATTCCCCTCAGTGTTCTCTGGGAAGAACAGCTCACTCTAGGTTGATCGGAGAGAACCTGAGGCATAAAACCTAGGGCCAGCCATGGTCTTTGTGATGACCTCTCAGAGTTGCTGACGCAGTCCAGGAGACATTGTAAGAGAGAGCTATAACTGAGTGTCGGAACAGTTGGGGGGTAGCTCATATTCTAGCTGGTAGATGCAAATCCCAGTGTTTGGAAATCTTTCTGCCCAGGGGGCACTTTGGAAATTGATGTGTTTCTAAGGAAGTTGCTCAGCTTTACTAGAACATTCCTCCCACCCCACTCCTCCCGTGTGTCTTCTCTCACCAGTCACCTTCCATCTGGCTCCTTAGTTGAGTTAACGCGGTGAGGAGGGCTGACCTTCTCCATGGCAGGTGGCGCCCTGGGCTGCAGTGCAGGTTGTATGCCTTGACTGTGAATCTTGGACACATCACTCAACTACTTTGAGGCAAAGTGTTTTTGTCTGTAAAGTGGGCACACTTCGTTCATGGGATAGCTGTGAAAATTCAATGCGGGAAATGTTAAAGCACTTTCTAAAGAAACTATAAAATTTCACAGTGTAATATATAGTGTATATACACATGTATACATTAGTAATATGATACATAAGGTGTTATTTTGCTTTTTCAAGGTTGTTATTCCTCCTTACCTACTACCTAGTCCGGGCCCCGTCGACATTTCTATAACTGTTTTTAGTTCAGAGAGGAAGCCCTGCGTAGCTGTCCTTTTCTTACCAAAGTGACGTAAATGTCCTAGAGCTGAAACGAGAGAGGTAAAAATACCCAAAAAACAAATGCCACGCCTGTGTTGCATATGGTATGTCAACAAACACCTAGGAAGTGAAGGAATTATTTAAAATGATTTCTTCTTTTCCTTTTGTTTCTGTTTTTCATACATAAGGAAACTAATTTAAAGCATTTCTCCTCTTTCTAAGTATGTTTTGAGAACTGTATGACAGCTTTGCCCCTAACCTGGGTCACACTGATGACATGCTATGAAATACAGTGTTCTTCGGGACAAAGGAATGGAGTTCTCAAAGGCCAGTAGAAGTTGCCAAAGATGCATGTGGATCAGGACCCAGGGCAGTGCTGGTGTAACCTCCCAGCGGTTTCCCAGGTTTAGAGTGAACATAACAGAGATAAAGGCAGAAACTGCGTGTCCAACCATGGTATGTTAGCAGCTGATCCAATCTACATAACAACACAAGCCAGGGCTCTAAGTCCTAAAAGTGACAGTCTTGGTGTCGAATGTCCTGTCCCCCTTTACTGGAGAAGACAGGGCTGTGGCAGGTAAAACGCAGCACTTGCGTGAGCAGAACTAAGAAGGACCGCAGAACTAAGAAGGACCGCAGAACACTCAAGGGCAGGAAGTGGCGGTGAATAAGACACGCAGTTGGGGCCGCAGGACCTTGAGGTGAGCCGAATGCAGTCATTCAAAGTGGAATTCAACCAGGGTCTCCGGAGTCCTGTCAAGGGACACAGTGCACTTTCTAAAAGTCAAGACCTCTGTCTTATCTCCTCTCAGGATGAGAAAGTGAGATGTGAAGACCCTTTCTGGAGATCAAATTTGGTTTTAATGATAGATTCTGATCTCTTTTGCAGGCTTTGAACATAGAAGCGAGGGTTCAAAAATAGTGCCTTGAGGGGGAAGAACAGCCCTAAGGCCTGGAACTGGGGCTGACGTGCAGGTGTTGGTGATCTGAGGCTGTAAATTGATCATCTCTTTAACAGAGGAAGACTTGGGTGTTCTTATAAGGCACGAATAAGCGCCCTGGGCTGTCTGCCCTGTCAGAAAACAAAATAATGCTGATAATTTGCATTTATATAATACCCCTTGGCTTGTGGCTCTACAAGCGCTTTGTAAACATTAATTAATTCTGTATACCCCTGTGAGTCAGGGGTGTCACTGCTCAGGAAGGCTGGCCGGCAATCCCTGCCAGAGTGGCCGTGCTGGTCAGAGCACGCGGCAGTCTCCAGAGCCAATGAGGTTGAGTGGAGTTTTTACGAGAAATGTTAACAAAGGTAGAATGTGGACCCGCCCGTGTGGACAATAGACTTGGATGCTATGACCATGGGTGAAGGTCTACATGTGACGATTCAGCTTCTCTCCTGTGACCGCAGACATTTGTCATGAAGTATGATCTATGACTCTTTTGTCCTTGGTGGTTCTCTCTTCATTTTCAAAGCTCTGCTTGAAACCCCAGTGTAAAGGTCTGGGCCCCGTGTGCGAGGACACGCAGCAGCCGGACTACAACACTTTATTAGACAGCTGCAAAGATTCTGATGCCCAGCGTGGTCCGGCTGCTGCGTGAATGGTCAAAGGTTCATTCATTCACTCATTGATTTACTCAGTCACAGCCTCATTTGACAAGCACGGGATTTTGAGTGTTCGCTCCCCGTTAGACCTCGGGGCACCCCGCGAACTGCTGTGTGGGAGAAGTGGTGCCCTGCTCGTGGCCGAAGGGGCCTGGCTGTTTTCTCCATTCTCTTCACGTTGTGTGGACACTTTCATTTCCCCAGTTTGTTTATCTGACGTAGATGTTAGGAGCCTGGGATGGTTTTGCAATTTGGGTGTAATTCACCGATAAACATTATGTATTTGAATTTCTTATGAGAAAGACACACTGCATAGGACATAGTAATGCTGTGGCATAATAGAACCTATTTCCAGGTAGAGTTAAATCGCTTACCACCTGATGGATAGGAGGCTGTCAGAATTTGTAAAAAGTTGAAAGAAAGCTTTTTTAATGAAGGATAGTTTGAAGCTTGACCAACAAAGGGCTACTTGTGGGTGGTCCTTAAGGAATTTGCTTGTGCTGAGTAGGTGAGACTTGCGTGTGGTTTGGCCTGTGTCACGCGGAGGGTGCTCCTTCTGAAATGCTGAGAACTGGCCATGGCAGTTGTATCCTATACCAGAGTCACATTGTGTTAGGTTTTGGAAAAAATCAAGTAATTTGCACAAAGACCCTTAATAGATCAGTTCAAAAGCCAACTTCAATCTAGATCTTTCCAAGTTATAAGAATGAGCAGTGTGTGAGTTCTTGAGATGTGTCCCGTGTTCACATGTACTTGCTGTAAGTCAGGTAAAATGGATAAATCACTTTCATGCTGTTTTCAAGGTAACTAGTGCACAGGGAGAGAGCTCCTTGAGAAAACCGCGTGTACTGGTATTTCTTTCAAAGAGTTCGGAACTCCAGGAAGAAGAATGAGATAACGCTCCCAAAGTCTTAGCTGGAGGTGGCTGTCAGGACTGCCGTCAGGCACGGGCTCGGGAAGGGACGGCCCTGCTCGGTGTGTGAGGGATCAAACGCACCAGGGCTGGGCTGGTCCCAGCAAGACACACGCTTCCTTTCAGGCTCTCGCCAGCTGGTCTGGCTGTTCTGTGGTGTTAAGTGTACAGATTGAAAACATCTGGCTTTTCATCAGCCTTGTGTACTCAGAAGGTAAATTCACCAAATTCTTATCTGACACATTTAGTTGGCGTAACTTCTGAGGATGAATCTTGTTACCAATGGCGCAACTGTTCTCTTCTGTCCTTACCCTGCCTTTGGAAGAATGAATCTTCATTTTAAAATATAGACCTAAGCTTTTATTTGAGGCTTTCACATGCGATGTCCATAGTGATTTCTGAAAGCACCAAGAGCTATTTGCACAAAGGTCACACACAGTGTTTCCTGTAGGCACTTCCTGAATTAGGGACGCTCAGAGCAATCCCTTGTAACCAGATGTCAGCAGGTCCCTAAAAGGACTTGGGACCTGTTGCTGTTAAGAGGAGTAGACATCTGGTGTTAACTGACTTCTGAGGAAAGAAATAAAAGAAAACGTGTCAGTAGTAGGAAGGTTGTATTTACCTACGAGGCACCGACTGAGAAACAGGCACAAGTGATGGTGCTGGGACTCCTGGTCGCATTTACCTTTTGAAACCATCTTTTATAGTTTTTTATACCCCGTTTCTTCTGCAGCACTTTCCTTGGGTTGGTAGAGAAATTTCAAGACCAATTTAATTCTCCCTCTGAGTTTGTCATTGAATGTGTTTTTAACATGCAAAATGGACATCACACAGAGTCGTGTTTTGGGGCAGCAGCACACAAACCAGACGTCTGTCAGCTGGACCATAGCTTCCCACTGAGTTAGGGCTCCAGAGCTGACTGATCTGTGTTTGTCATTGGTCGGCCTTGTCACTGGTCTTAGCACTTTAGCTTGGAGTGCTCAAGAAGTTAAAGACCTGTAAAAACAAAATCCACTAGAGAAAGTCTTCCTTAAAGACATGGGGAAAGCCAGGACTATTTATATTGTGTCCACAGTAATATTGCACACCTGTTATGTTCCAGTTATATATCAGCACAAGATGGTGGTAATTATCCTCACTTTACATTGAGGCTGTAAGAGGTGAAGTAGAGGCTCTAGGTCACACAGCTAGTGAGTCCCCCCGCACCCTGGGCCCGGGGAACCAAAAGTGTATTGGAGCCCAGGTAGTACCTTGGATTTCTTAGCCTAGCCTCTCCTCCACGTTCTAAACTGCTCAGAGGATGGAAAAGGAAGCCGATATCCTTGAGCATGCAGACTGGTACACCAAGCACTGGGCTAGACACAACTCCCCTTGCTAATGCGCTTTAGCCGCTAAGGCTTTTCTTCCGGTCCATAAGAATCTATACATGTGTTGCTGCTGCCACAGGGCCTTTGCACTTGCTGTTTCTTCTGTCGGAAGTTCTGATTCCCCAGGTCACCGTGTAGTACTCCAGTACTTTTTGTCATTTTGAATTCAGCTCGCGCCTCCTTAGAGAGCCCATCTACCACCCTGCCTCAGAGTTACCTCTCAAACCACTCAAGAGCCTTGACCCCTACAGACACCGGGACTAGCCTCTCCCAGTTTCTGCCTCCCTGAATTATTGGCATCCTGTGTCATTAACCAGTCTGGCCTGTGCATGCCCACTCCCTGCACACATGTCTCTTCTTTCTTCTACATGTTCCTCAAGGAAGCAGTTGAGAAACAGGCCCTATTAAAAACATAACAGGGTTCTGTTTGACGGGTATTGCGTTTCCGTTGCTTTTTACCTTGGACTTAACCTTCCCCTTTCATGAGCCTGAATGTGTGTTTTGTGGGCTGTGCTGGATTAGAATTAGATATCAACTAGAGATAATTTCACTTAGAACAGATACAGCCAAGCATATGGTATTTGGTGTGAGTTATGTGAAGAAAGTCAAGTTACATTATGCACAAATGAGTTCTGAAGGATTTTATTTTTTCTTACTGTTTTTTTTAGTCTGGGGACCTTTATTTATCTTGGATTGTTACAGAGATTTCCTGGACTGTTTTTCTGCAGTGACCTTGATTAATATTTAGGCAGTATGTTTACATTTTGAATTGATTTATATGAAGCTTTGCTTTTCCACCCCTAAAACACACAGGTTTCTCGTGTTACCCCAGTGATGGAAACCATTCTCTCTCCCCCGTACTGTCTGCATTCCCAGGCTTCCCAAAGCTGAAGACTGCTAGTGTGTCCACCTATATTTTGCAAAAACAGCAGCATTTACACAGCCGAAATGTTCCACCAGAGGGCTGACTTCCAGACCCTCACACTGTGTATGGATATGCCTACCTAGGACCTCTGACTGCGGCAAATCGAAAAATAAGGTCTTTAACTGTGCGTGTATGCCTGTGTGTGCACTGCTCATGAATTTCCTTTGTGGTATTTCTGAGTTGGAAGGGCAGGAGGAAATATCAACATCTCCCCATGCCCCCTTCTTGGTGTTTCCTCGCTTTCCCCCTCAGTTCGCATGGGAGGTGAGGCTTCGGGGCAGCAGCCAGTGTTTGCCCGGCTGTCTGGGTGATGTGAAGAGGCCATCAGCCATTGTCCAGCTTCAGGCACCAGCACCGAGTCCTGACTCTGATGCTTGTTTCCGATCCCATCACAACCAAGTCGTTTATTGTCTTTGAGCCTCAGTTCCCTTACTAGTGAAACTTCTATGATACATTGGGCGATTCTTAAAATTATAAAATCACTGTCCTAGCTGATCATTATTCAAATTGTGGAAGTTAAAATTATTGTATCTATTATCACCAAAATGATTCCCCTCGGTCTACCACAAACCATTTTTTTTCGGAGCTGGCAAGTGTTCATGCCTTTGTAGACCCCATGCCCCGCGGCAAGGGTTAGTATTTCATGAGGTTGGAGGCGGCAGGGCTGGTGCACTGCACGGGGCGACTGCGTGCACTGGAGGCCTCAGGCAGGGGCCCATGTTTCTGCTCAGGAGGAGCTCTTGCGGTGAATGTCAGTGTTGGTGAAGCATGCTTCCTCTCATGGGTTTCTTTATTTTACACAGACATTAAAAGTCATTGTCTCATGTTCAAAAGAAAATAGTGTTGGCAACAGCATCCTTGGGGTCTGATGGAAAGTGGGCTGTGAGCTGTCGACCTGGCTGACTTCTTCCCAGCACGCCTTGGCTTAAATTAATCTCCCCTTTCGATGCTGAAGTCGTAGGATTTCCATTTGCTGAATTTGGGTTAGAGATAAAAGGAGCCAACCCTGCTCCAGGTAATTATGTTTGAAGAAGTTTCCCAGTATCACCGTTCATTTAATGAGAGAAGCCTCAGCTTATTCATGATGCCTCCTTTATTCCACGTTGCTGTCAAACAGTTTACAGATTTGCAGCCAAAAACGTGTTCTTCTAATTAGATCACTTTTGCCAAACGTAAAAATTTCATTTATGTTATTTTTTTTAGCAGAGACAGTAGAGAATACGTCTGTAGGTATTGGTGTGTATACTTAAGGTTATGTTTTATTACTGTAGTATGCCTCGGACAATGGTGATAATTTGTGTAAATTAACGTCCTAAGACCTGAATGTGTGAGGGCTAGACATCCACATCAGGGAAAGAAAGGCAGCAGGCACAGATTAAGTGGGGCGGGCCACGGAAGCTCGTGCTCCTTCCCTCTAGTGTGCTCCCTTAACTGTGAGGGCGGACCTCGCAGGGTCTTTAAAGCCGCTGTGATGTTCCCGAGACTAGTGCGGGCTTCCTGCCCTTTCAAGGGAACTCCTTGATCATGCGTTCCCCGACTGGAAACGAGGTGGCTGGGAAGCAGCTCTTGTGTTCTAATTGCCCAGTGGGTTGAGGTTTGGGGACAATAAGTACATATCAAGGCAGGGTCAGGTTTGAAAGCTGGCAACCCAGTGAGCAGGCCAAACCAGAGAGAATGAAAAGTGACTTTTTAAAAAAATTATTTTGTCTAAGACAGCTTTTCTTTCGGAAACATTTTTGAAATCTGGATGTTGAATACTTGTCACATTGATTTGGAGGTGTTGTCTTACCTTTTATCTTACTCCATCAGATCACTAATGAAAATCACGCTCTAAAATGCGTTTCGACCAGGGATTTCCCACGAGGGACAATGAGCCCAGGAGCTGTGCGGGCGGAGGGTGGGCGAGAGGAAGGGCGCAGGGCGGCGCAGTGTCGGTCGCTCACGGTATTTTCCACTGCTGCCCCCAACATCTGCGTGCTGGGGTGCGGTTTTGAATATCTGGTATAGTCTTTAGAAACCACAAGGCCTTTTGCTATTTTGTTGCCTGCAGCTGTGTGTGTACACACACACACACACACACACACACGCACGCACACACACACACACACACACACACACACACACACACACACCCCAGCCTTAGCTTTTCAGATCGAGACATTTATAACAAAAACAAAGAGGAGAACAGGTTCCTTCAACTGAACCCCTCCTAAGGAAGGATTTATAAAAGGAAAAAGCAATTTGGATTGTGCACAATTGTAGATCACTTCCCACTGACAGTCTGAAACCCAGGAAAGCTCTGTGAATGCAGTTGCTCTGTCATGTAGGGTTTTATGATTGGTTGAATTTATTCATCCCTGTAGCAGGATTTACCATTTGCAAGCGTGTGTGTGTGTGTGTTTTAATTGTAGTCATTTTCAGATCGGATTGCACCAGCCTTTGAACACCCAAGACCCTTGCCCCAGAAGTCCAGGCCTCTCCAAGGCTCCCACTGGTGCTGTGCAGTGACTGGCAAGCCAGAGCGGGTGGGGAGGGGCTTGCCGGCCCTGGTACAGGTGGCAGGAGCTGCCCCAGAGACGAAACCTAACACCACTGGGCCCATTATTTTGGTTCAAATACGTAAGAAAACCTTTCCTCAAAGTGGAAACAATAAACAAATTATCCACTTCCACAATCTGCTAATTGAGACTGTCTCTGAATAAACAAGTGGATTTTCTGCTAAGAAGCCCTTTTATGAGTTTAATCTCCAGTGCCCTTCTGCTCTTCCCCCATTTTACTTATTGTCTAAAATCTATAAATTATACTACATATGAGTAATACTTAATATCCCTATTTTTGCGTCCTCTCGGTTTAAAAGTCCATCACTCACTCAATTGCAGGGCACAGTTGTTGTTTTTTAATTGGAATTAAAATTAAAATGACTCAACTCATTCTATTTCCTTGGATGTAATGAGTCAAGGAAGGGGTGTGGCCACCACTGCAGCCCAGCGGCAGACCGACCTAGTCACTTTAGGAGCAAGGCAGTAGCCTCTCTTTTTATAATAACACCTTATTTTAAAGTGATCAGGTTGGAATGATTACTTTTACTCCAAAAATGTGAAATGCAGTTTTAGAGAGACAGATTTGTTAAACACTTGAATTACCTGTATTTCTGTCTTTCTGGTCTGTTTTCCACCAGTGCATGAAGGAAGCTCAGTGACTGAAGTCACTGTTTGTGACCCTCCTGATGCACTGAGAAGAGAGAAGGCCCCTCAAAGCCCTGTGTTCTGTTCGCAGAAGAAGGTTTTGGGGGAATCGATATGGGGGGATTTAACAATTACATTGAAAATATAATTTTACCTCAAAATTCTCAACCATCCCATAGAACTGATTGTTTTAAAGTCCCTTTCCTACATCTCCTGTATCATTGACTCTATATTATCTTCTAATTCAAGAGAAAGTAGTGCTTTAGTAGGCTTCTTAAAAACCAGAGCGTTCATTTATTGTAAATTGTCTGATGCTTCAGTATCTAAATAAAACATCCCATTGCTTGCCTGAAGAATATTTTCCCCAAGGGCAAATACATTTTATTTTATGTGATTGTGGTGATGAAATTGCTTGGTACACATTTTGAGTAAGAAATCCTTGTACACAGTTCAAAAGTGCAAGTTTTTTACGATAAGTCTTGGGGGCCCTGCCCCGGCATATGGAAGCATATTTAAGTTTACTTTCCATTTCCTTTACGGCTGGGCACGATGTCTTTTGGTTCAGACACATGCATATTCACTCACATCAATGTGCCCCTCCCCCACCACACTCACAGAAAACGTAAAAGGGCTTTTCCAGGCTAGCGTGGCAATTTTCTGAATGGGCTGCAAAACTGAAATTAATATCTTTGTTTAGAGTCATCAAGGACAAAAGCCCCTCATTCGCTCTCCCTGCCTGATGTTTAACTTTCCGTGAAGTTAGTGTGGATTTTGTTCGTAAGGGCACACGATCAGGGTAAGCAAGCGAGTCTTTTGACCACGTGCAGTTACATCCACAGTGGTGCACGCTCTGAGTTAATGAGTTCTCATCGTTTGTCGTAATGTGGCCAGACTGGTACAGTAAATAACGGGGATGCTGGTAATAACGCCAGGTGTCAAGTATGTCGTTTTAAAAATACAGTGAATTTTAAATTAACTTTGAAATGAATTTGCATCAAACATAAAATAAAATGCTTTAGATTAACTGATGTTTCTCTTTCCTGTGATAACTAAGAAGCTGGTTCTCTTTTATTGGTATCATTTTTGTTTCAATAAAATTGTGTGTGGGACCTCAGCATATAAAACTGATCGAAACAATTCTGTTAGTGTGAACTTAGTTTGAGGGTCAAAGGTGTTACATTTCTTTATCTTAATATAAGTCTTTGAGGATATTGAGTCGCCTCTGTGAATCTTAGCTTCCTAAAAAACATTGTTTGAAAAAACATCCGTCCACTGGTCTCCAAGCTCTTTGAGTGGACGATTTTCTTACTTTATCCACAACCTAAATTTCTGCCCCATGTGTCCTTTTTGCACCAGCCAGACAGCTTGTGCCCTGGGCATCAGGGTCCCCTGATCCACAACCTAGAAGGCTGTCCCCTCCTCTCTATACACATTTTGCCTGACCTTCAGGACATACCTCAAGCACTTCTTTCTCATAATTGATGCTGTTTCCAAGCATCTCTTGTATTAACACCTTTGGCTCTGTAAAGTCACTGACCTGCTTATATGTGTATCTCTTGTATTCCCAACTAGCTTGCAAATTTCTTTGCTTTAAAAATAAGAAAAAAAAATCCGCACTGTCCCCTAACTTAGTCTAGCATAATGCTATGCATGTAGTTGCTGTTTGTCTAATAATGCTTGAAGGATGAATTCATGACAGTCATATCTTTCAAAATATCCATTTTGAGCAGTCCCAGTCAAATAGATAGCACTTACGTTTATTTCTGTGTGGCCATATGTGAGCCTGGATACATTTCCTAGAGGGCATTATTATGCTTGGTGATATTCCTGACAGGCCTAACAGTCAACCCACCCAGCCAGCACGTGTGACATTGCTTCCACGACCAATTATGTAGCCTGCAGGTAGGAGGAGATGCTGCCCTTCCGTGCCTGAGGGGAGGGGCAGCATCTACTTTGTGGGGCTCCCTTGGTGATGGGAGCAATGGCCTTGAGTTCTCCACTGCAGAACAACTCAGAGCAGGGAGAGGAGCCGAGAGCTAGGATGCTCGGGCCACATCTACTTGTTGACTTTCTCCATTGGCTGTGATAAGAGGACTTTCTGTGTCTGTTTGCCCAGGTGCTCAGACATAGAAAATGAAGGGCAGTGACTGGGTGGCTGAGTGAATGGGCCTTTCAGAACCTGGGAATGGCCTTGCCCTTCGAGAGGCAGTCAGATATATGTCTTCCTGCCAGAGCAGTGAGAATAATGGTGTAGAAGTTGGAGGGTTTGATAAATCCTTTCTTAGCCTTGCCACTGTGCTGGTATGTGGGTGGTATACATAAAGTAAGCTGCTCCTCTGCTTTCGTTTACCCAAGAGGAAAGGTAGCATTCTTCATCTTAACAAGTTTCCTGTAAAGTCGCACGTATAAAAATGGGTCCATTCAACCCCTGGGGGAGGGAAATTCCAAATTTTTCATCAAGCCCCGTAGACAGTGTTGAATGTTTGCTCAGCAGTCGGAGGTTTCCTTACCTAACTCCGGCATCCATCCCCTGCCCTCAACCACCACCTCCGGTGACAGGAGAAGTGGATTTCTTACACTTTAAACAGCGTGGTGAATTTTAACACCGTGAGTGGGTGTGACTGTTTCTGTTTCCTTGGCCTGCCAGGACTTTGCATGGTTATCCAGGGCAGGCAGTTTATTCCCAGTTGACTGTGAATGAACCAACCAAGAAGGCATCCTGAGGGACTCTGGGGTATTTGGAAGGAAGAAGACACGGTCACACCCTCACAGAGATTAAAATCTAGCTGTGAAAAATCAATGTGTGTGATGTGACTAGACATTCCTGATTAATTAGTCGGGTGCTAAACAGAAAAGTGCTTGGTTTCAAAATAGGCCATGTCTCTGAAGCCTGTAGTGGTTTGGAAGATTTCTCTGAAAGAATTCCCAGTGGAGCAGGATACAAAGTAGTTTGCAGAGCTGGTAATGATGAATATTTATTGTTTCTTATTTGTTTTCTCGTAGTTCATTTGTAATAATGAATACATTACTCCTTACTTCTAATCAGTGGGTATTGTTATGTAAATTTCACAGTGATTATCTATACCTTTTCAGCAGAGTATTTTAATTCCCGTTCATGTGATTTCACTGAGATTATTGCTTTTCTGGTCATCAGACAAGCTGGAATCTCAGGAAGCTCAGAGATCCATAACTTGTGTAAATGACAACGTGTGGTGAGTGGTGAGAGCAGATGGGTGAGCTCGGCCCTGGCTGCTCAGGTGTGGCCCGTGGACCAGCAGCACCAGCATCACCTGGGAGCTTGTTAGAAACAGAGCTGAATCTCGGGCCCCCCCCTGAGACCTGCTGAATCAGAATCTCATTTTCACAAGATCCCCAAATAATACATGTGCACATGGAGGGGTAGGAAGCACTTTCCTTGGTTATTCACACCGGGCATTTCATGCTCCGTTCTCGTCTGACTTCATGGGAGCTCTGTTCCAGATTTCGAAGGTGGGCGTTTAGTCACCATGTGTACAGTCTTCCCTGGGCATGGCACGCTCTCTAACAGAACAAGTTTTGTGGCACTAGGGATGTGTCTGGCCGTAGTTAAAAGTTCAGTGAATACCTAAACTATTTTCCCAGCACTCGGAGTTTTTCAAAACTCAAGCCATGTTTTGGGAAACACTATTTTCCCTTTTATATCTAAGTCCATATGAATTCAATTTTGTGGGAAATTTAAGCCACATGTTTCTGATTCATTTACACTTAACCCTTGAGAAGGTTGTGTTACAACAGCAATTGCCTGTCCAAAAAATCTGAATCTTTTAGTAAATCCTTCACAAGGGCAGAGAGATGGGGGAAAGAAAAATGGGGAGAAGGCATTGGAAAGATCCCAGAGAAGCTGGGGTTGGAGCTCAGGACTCTGACCCTGGAGGCAGGTCTGTGAAGACTCCATGTGTGGACGGCTTCTGTCTCACACATCTTTGTCAGGGCTGGGAGGGCGACTGAAGTCTCCTGTGCTGAGAAGAAACAGGGACATGTGCGGGCCGTGCAGCAGAGACAAGTGCCGTATTCTGACTCGCCACACTTCGACATTGCTCTCCTCCTTATACAAATTGTATTCGTGTCACTTTGTCAGATTTCTGTGTCTTGACCCCCTCAGAGACCTCATGCATGTGAGCGTCAGCCGTTGTCTGGGCAGGGTTGACAGAAGTTGAGAGGATGAAGCGCTGCCCTTGGCTGCTGGGAAGGCCTCCGTGGGTGATGGACCTTCGTTGTCTTTACTTTGAGTGCGGTACTTGAACTGATGCAGAGGCAGTCAATTAAAGATCCATCGAGCTTCTTTTTGCCTCTTGATGTAGCTTGAATTCTAGCTTGTCAAGTCATACATTCAATGTGACACTTTTTATATTGATCGATGGATAGAATGTATACATGCATATGTATACTTATGAGGATATATGTCATGAATAAAGAGTGAGTGTTTACGGTGAAAGAAGGCCATGATCAACTTAATAATGTTTTCTATTTAGATACCTATCCCTACATTTAGGGGTGTTTAGGTAAGAGAACTTGGCTTGATTGTAGTCCTTAGTAGCCACTGGTAAATCAAAGGGCATTGGAATTCCACGTCTAACACATTAGCCCAGACAGCCAGCAAATACATATTCATATGACAGATGCTCTAATCAAGGCTGATGGTCTTACTTAAGAATTTTGAAAAGCAACCTTGATGCTAGAAGGCAAAGGGAATGCTAGCAGATTGTGATTTTGCCGGCCTTCCCCTGCTGCAGGCTCTTCACGCTCACCTTTCGTTGTGGCAGATAACGCCCCCACACACCCCATGCCCTTCGTGTGGAGAGAAGGCCTTCCCCTCCGCCATCACTGCCTGAGTCCTTCCTCCCAGGATCACCCAGTGTCAGTCCACGAGCCTTCCCTGTGCCCTCTGTCTGGGGTCAGTGTCTACCATCCATGCTCCCCACTCATTCTGGACTTACCTCTGTCCTAACGTTTGTCACTCTGATGCATAAATAACTGTTTGTGTGCCCCTCTTTCCCCAGAGTGGTGGCTGTGTCGCATGCAGCTGCATGCCTACCACCAAACACAAGAGTGAGCACTCAGTGAAGCTGCTGAGTGAACCAACTTGGGACTGACTTGTATAGTGTTCTAAACCAGCTCTTAAAAGCTAAACATTTTCTAATGATGCCAAACTTAAAATTTGAGCATGTGGATTGAGTTTGTTAAGGACTCTGCAAATGAATCTAATGTAGTTTTTTGTCACACAGAAGCTGACCCTTGCTTCTCGGAGCATAGTCCGAACTCCTCTTGGCTGGCCACCTCACAGACCCCTGCCAGGGGTCAGTCAGCAGAGGCTTTGTGAAGGAGCAGGACGGCTCACTGTGACCATCGAGGCCAGAAAGAGCACCCTACGCAGTTGTACCTAGAAGCCTTTATTGATTCCTTGGACATTCATGCACCGTGGCTTCCATTGCTAGTATGCTCCTCATCCCATTTGCTCCATTCTTTAGTCTGTTGAAAATACAACCCAGTTTTAAAGATTTTCTTAGATGACATTTTCACAGTTTTCTTCTACAACCTATTCCATTATTCATTTATTAAGTCTCACTCTCAGAATTGTGTTCTTTTTGTCTTATCTAAACCCCAAAATGCCCATTTTCTTCTATTTAGTCTCTGGTTGAGGATGGGAACAGCTGGCCCCTCAGAGGTTTCTTCTCTAGCTCTTGGATCACGTATCCTCTCCTGAAGGTTTCCAAACGTGCCTCATTCTGTTTGTAAGAATAAAATCTGAATGTTCAACTTCAAGTTAATTACCAGAATAACCAGCTTCCTTTGTCCCCTGCCCCTGCTCTGCTCTGCATCTTCTACCAGGCTATGTGCTCTTTGCTTTTCTCACATCATGGGAAACCCAGCTTCCTCCTTTCTACATTGTGTTCCGTATTTGGTCTTCCTCTGTAGTTGTAAGCTTCTTTTTGTTTTAAGGATGCTCATCATTCTCTTTGTAAAAGATATTGTTTATTTATTTTTGGAGATGGGAAAATGAGGGAGAAAGAAAGGGAGAGAAACATGGATGAGGGAGAGATCAGTTGCTTCTTGCATAGACCCAACTGGGGACCTGGCCTACGACCCAGGAGCATGCCCTGACCAGGAGTCAAACTGATGACTCTTTGGTTTGCAGGATGGCGTCCAGCCCACTGAGCTACACTGGTCAGGGTGGTCCTAAGCTTCTTGAAAGCAAAGATACATGATTCTCCTTCGTATTTCCTGCAATGCATGGTACTTAGAAATGGAATTTTCAACAGCTGCTCCTTTCTTTGGTATACCTAGCCCCAGTTTGTCTCAAATTAATTACAGAAATGTAGCTGGTGAACTTAATTCCTACTCATAGGGAAATATTTGTAGATGAAGAGCCATTTTAGAAAAAGAACTTCAACACTAAAATTGAGTATGAAAAACATGTGAAACAGAAGATTCTATGGTATACATACATTTCAGAGTTGTTGTTTTTTAATCTATAAGGCAGCAGACATTCTAGGTAGCATTAAAGCATATTCCATTAACTGCATTTCCATGGTGCAATCTCATATAGAAAGTAGATTTGTCAGTATTACAGATAATTAGGATAATAGGAACACCAATAATTACTGTGAAAGGAGTTTGTATGGCATAATTAATGCCCTCCAGCTATTAGAAATTCTTGGTTGAAAGAAGATTCGGAAGTGTGAGTTTTGGTGTTCAGAAGATCAAAGCAAACTGTGTTTGGAAGGAGTTAACAAACATCATGTTTTATGAGCACATATTGTCGAAACATCAGGGCGCAGATGTTCGTGGTAGATGCTCTTCTCAGTAACTAGCTCCAAGCCAGTGAAGCCTGTGCAGAGAGAGCCCGTCGGACAATCAGAGCAGAACATGTTGCCCTCACGGTGACTTACCAGATCGCACGCCTGTCCTGGAGACTTCCCCCAATGTCTCAGAAAGTATTAGGCTAAATGGAACCACACAGCTATGTGTGGGCCTCATAACTTAACATCAAAACCAAGCTTTGGCAAGATGTGTTGGCAGAGCTCAAAAACATGCTTTCCATTCTCTGGATTAAGGGGAAAAATTAAAAATCAGAAATTCACTTTAAAATTAGTGTCTATTATGACATGTTTTATGCTAATATAATTTTGCAGAAGAAAAACATTTTAAATCAAAGTATGCAGCCAGGGAATTATCTACTAAGCTTTCATACAAATACAAAAATACTATTAAATAACTGCTTCTGAAACTTACTGTATGGTCTATCATGTATTAAATTATTAACACTTCTGTTGGAGGAGACATTTTTCATAAAATATTTAAGCTACACATCTCTGAACTTCCTTTCAGCGACTGATAGCAACGTTATAAAATGAAGATAGCGGACACATTACAGTTCTGTCAAATATTTAGTCTTTTCATTAAGGAGAAAAGAAGAAAAGAAAAACCCAGTACCCAGCCATTACTAGTGGCGTGACATTTTCTCTAAACGACCCCTGTTTCAATGTAACACTCTTGCCCCCCTGGGAGCCATGAAGGCCGAAGGGTGGCGCTCTCTGTTACGGAACACGATTTTAGGGCACAGCGTCAGTGGATGCTTCAGCTACTACCACGAGTCTATTAGCATACCAAAGGACACCGATAAAGCAGCTGCAGAATTAATTAAACTAGAACATAGTAAGTTCTTTAAGACCAACTTCCATTCTTACAGTAGAGACATGTTCAAGTATAAGCAAGTTGTTCTGTTTGAAGTTGGTAGAATAAGTTTAGAATATATCACAGAGAAATCTCCCTTAATAAGGAAGACATTTTTTCTGTTTTACTTGCTTCTGCTTTTTATTTGCTTTCTAATTTTTTTCTATCAGAAGATGTTCTTTCTCCATTTACCTGAATATTATTTTTCCTATTTTCTACTACTAAGCATAGAAGTACTTTCTTGACCTGAGGTTATATATATATATGTATTTTTAGAGACTGAAAAAGTCTTGTCACTTATGGAGCACCTTTCCCGGGAAAGCACCTCACACTGTGCCCAGTGTGGACTTGTGATGGTGGAAAGGCATCCCAGGGAGCCTGGCTGTGCATGCTGCTGGCACTGTAGCCTGTCACTCATGGGAACTCGTGGGCAGGCCACGCTGAACAATGAGGGCTGGTGTTCACAATGACCTGAGGGCTTCTGTATAATTTGGGGCTAAGGATATTTAATTGTAGTCAAACTTTTTGGAAGTAAGATCTACACGAATAATTATTAGAGAACAATATTTAATTGGTCGTTGTGGATAAGCAGGTTTCTGCAGTCGAGCTCAGCTGCTCTGGTGTCTGAGGTTATTTCCTCAGACTGACACCCAGGCAAACCCTGTAGCAGCAGATTTAAAGAGGACAGGAAAACCAAGCCGACACCTCAGCAGGTGTAAATCTTCGGTAGTGGACCAGGTTTACATCGTTACTGCCTAGACAAATTGACCATGCTTATTTTATTTATTCTCGCAAATCACTCTCGATTAGCTTAATAGTTTTCTTTTGCAAAGTGACCCAAACAGAGTGTGTCAGTTCAGATGGATTACTGAAAATGTTCATATTGAATTATACCAGCCACTCTTCCTTAACTAGAAATGGAGAAAACACAGGATACAAATGTATTTAAGGTTTATTTTTAGTTTCTTTTTTTTTAAGTATTTATGGAGAATCATAGGTTGGAGGGGTGTGTGTGTGTGTGTGTGTGTGTGTGTGTGTGTGTGTGTGTGTATGTAGGATGCTTGTGTAGTACAAGTGAGCCTTGGACAGCATGGGTTTGAACTGAGCAGGTCCACTTATATACAGGGTTTTTCTTTCAATAAATACTATAAATTTATTTTCTCCTCCTAATGATATTCCTAATAACATTTTCTTCAGCTTACTTTATTGTGAGAATACAGTATATAACACATATAACATAATATGTTTAATTGACTATTCACTATTGCTTCTGGTTAACTATTACTAGTTAAGCTTTGGGGGAGTCAAAAGTTATATCCAAGTTTTCAACTGAGCGGGGGGCGGGAATGGCATCACCAGCGCCCGCATTGCCCAAGGGCCAACCAGGTTGTGTGAGTGGCCTTTCCTCCAGAGGAATGAAGGGACCTCAGGCTCTCCCAGGCATCGACTTAAGGGTCCTTGAGGCTTTCTGAGCTCTTTTTAATGCAAGTGAAATTTCTGGTGTTTTTTTATTGTATTTTTTGCCATTACCATAAGGTTGCCTCATACCTCTCCGCCCTTGCAGTCACCCCACTGTTGTCCATGTCATTGAACTCTTTTTCCTTTTTGCTCAATCCCTCCACCCCTAACTTCCCACCCCCCTTAGCTGTCAATCTGCTCTCCATCTGTGAGTCTGAACCCATTTTCCTTGGTAGTTCAGTTTGTTCACTAGATTCTATTTATGAGTGAAATCGTATGGTATTTGCATTTCTCTGGCTGGCTTATTTCACTTAGCATAATGTTCATATCCATCCATACTATCACAAAAGGTAAAATTTTCTTCTTTTTTATGGCCGAGTAGTATTCCATTGTGTAAATGTCCCATAGGTGTTTTATCCACTCACCTACTGAAGGGCACTTGGGCTACTTCCATATCTTGGTGATGTAAATAACACTGCAATGAATATAGGGGGTGCTTATGTTCTTTAGAGTTAGTGTTTTGAGTTCCATCAGATATATTCCCAGAAGTGGGATCACTGGCTCAAAAGGCAAATCTGTTTTTAATTTTTTAAGGTATCTCTATGTTGCTCTCACAGTGGCTGCACCAGTCTGCATTCCCACCAACAGTGCAAAAGGGTCCCCTTTCTCTACATCCTCATCAGCACTTCTTGTTGATTCATTGATGGTAGCCATTCTGACAGGTGTGAGATGGTATCTTGTTGTGGTTTTAATGTGCATTTCTCTGACAATTAGTGACATGAGCATCTTTTCCTATGTCTGTTGGTCATCTGTATGCCACCTGTGGAGAAGTGTCTGTTCAGGTCCTTTGCCCATTTTTTATTTGGGTTGTTTGTTTTTTGGTGTTCAGTTTTGTAAGTTCTTTATAAATTTTGGATATTAACCCTTTATCAGATGTATCGGCAAATATGTTCTCCCATTCTGTGGATTGTCTTTTTATTTTGTTGATGATTTCGTTTGCTGTGCAAAATTTTTAGTTTGATGTAGTCTCATTTGTTTATTTTTTATTTTCTTTCCCATACCTGGGGAGAAATATCCAATAGGAGCAATGTCTGAGATTGTGCCACCTATGTTTTCTTCTATGATTTTTATGATTTTGGGTCTAACATTTAAGATCTTTAATCTCTTTTGAATGTATTCTTGTGTGTTGTGTAAGAAAGTGGTCTAGTTTCAATTTTCTGCATGTATATACCCAATTTTCCAAACACCATTTATTGAATAAACTACCTTTAGTTCATTGTATGTGCTTGCTACCTCTGTCAAATATTAATTGACTACAAAGGTGTGGGTTTATTTCTGGACTCTCTATTCTGTTCCGTTGATCTGTGTCTGTTTTTATACTGGTATGGTACTGCTTTGATTACTATGGCTTTATAGCATAGTTTCATATTAATTAGCATGATTCCCCCAACTTTGTTCTTTTTTTTTCTGGATTGCTGTTGCTATGAGGGGCCTTTTGTGGTTCCATATACATTTTTGAAATTATTT
>VMDR010005132.1:23553-54019 GCA_007922815.1 Macrotus californicus | reverse complement strand
AAATTTCTCTGAGCTATAATTTACTTATATAATATATTAATTTCACATGTACAACATAATGATTTGACATATGTATATATTGCAAAATGATTGCCACGATAAGTCTAAGTAACATCAATTACCATTTACAATTACAATTTTTTTATGTCTTGTGATCAGAACTTTCAAGATCTACTGTCTTAGCAACTTTCAAATATGCAGTACAGTGTAATTAACTGGAGTCACCATTAAATGGAGTGCACTGTCATTGCATCCCCGTGACAATTCCTTGTACCTGGAGGTTTGTATCCTTTGACCAGCTTCTCCTGTTCTGCCCACCACCCACCCCAACTCTGAAGACCACTAATCTGTCCTCTATATCTGAGTTCATGGTTTTGGTATTATCTTTCTCTGTCTGACTTATATCACTTAGCATGATGACCTCATGTTGTTGCAAAGGGCAAAATTGCATGCTTTTTTATGGCTGAATATTACATTGTGTGTATATCACATTTTACCCATTCATTTGTTGACAGCTACTTAGTTTGTTTCCACCCCTCAGCTATTGTAAAGGATGTGGCGATGCATATGAGGTGCAGATATCTTTCTGAGTTAGCATTTTCATTTTCTTTGGACAGATCTCCAGTGAATTGTTGGATTATGTGGTAGTTCTATTTTTAGTTTTTTGAGGAACTGCCATATTGCTTACCATAGTCATGGCACTAATTTACATTCCCACCCACAGTACACAAGGATTCCCTTTTCTCCACATCCTTGCCAACACATTTTTTTGATAATAGCCATTTTAACAAGATGAGGTGGCATCTCATTTGCATATGAATTCTTTACATAGTTTAGGTGTTAACCCCTTGTAAGATATATGACTTGCAAATATTTTCTCTCATTAAGAAGATTGCCTTTTTATTTCGTTGAATGTTAGCTTTGCTGTGCAGAAGCTTTTCAGCATGATGTAATTTCACTTGTTTATTTTTGGTTTTTGTTGCCTTTGCTCTTGATGTTAAATCCAAAAAATCATTGCCAGGACCCGAGTCAAGGAGCTTACTGTCTCTATTTCCTTCTGGGAGTTTTCTGGTCTCAGGTCTTGTATTCAAGTCTCCAATCCACTTTGAGTTAATGTCTGTGTAAGCTGTAAGACAGTGGGCCAGTTTCATTCTTCGGCGTGTGGCCGTCCGGTTTTCTCAACAACATTCATTGAAGAGATTGTCCTTTCTCCATTGTATGTTGTTGGCATCTTTGTCATGAATTAATTGACCACATGTGCATAGGTTTATCTGGGGGCTCTCTATTCTGTTCCACTGATCTTTGTGGTTTTCGTAAATGACCATACCATTCTGATTTGATTACTGTAACCTTACCATATAGTTTGAAATCAGTGAGCAGGACCCTTTCAACTTTGTTCTTTTTTCTCGAAATTCCTTAGGCTATTTGAGGTCTTTTGTGGTTCCATACAAGTTTTAGGATTGTTTGTTCTATTTCTGTGAAAAATGCTGTTGGCATTTTGATAGGAATTGCATTGACTCTGTAGATTGCTTTGGGTAATATGGACATTTTAACAAGTTTAAGTTTTCCAGTCTGTGAGCATGGATTATCTTTCCACTTACTTGTGTTGTTTTCAACTTCTTCGATCAATATCGTGCAGTTTTTAGTGTACAGACCTTTCACCTCCTTGGCTAAATTTATTCCTAGGTAAAAAACAGTTAACCCTCTGGCAGGGACTCTTCTCCCCCCTGGGGTGTCGGAAGCTGTAACTTCCAGGCTCAACCAGGCCCGGCAGGTCTAGCTTCCTTCTCCGTCGTTAGCCCCCAGCTGCCTGTGCTCACAGGATGAGTACCCTGCATTAGGAAAGTATAGGAGTCACTAAGGATTATTGTGCAGTTCAAAAGAGATTCATTTTCTTAGAAACTACCTTCCTTTCAACAATAAAGTTATCCCCTTCTGAGAGAAGTTTTAAAAAATCAGACGATAAGTTGCAAATAGGTAGTGCCGCAGGATGCCTGTCTTTCTTCCTCTTGGCTTCGAGGAGGCTGGCCCTGATGGCTAGATCTGAGCTTTCAAT
The DNA here is from genome assembly GCA_007922815.1 of Macrotus californicus. Taxonomy (NCBI): domain Eukaryota; kingdom Metazoa; phylum Chordata; class Mammalia; order Chiroptera; family Phyllostomidae; genus Macrotus; species Macrotus californicus. The sequence goes on along the minus strand of VMDR010005132.1, from coordinate 51,963 downwards.
GGGACTTTAATTTACTGGTTAAAACATGCCATTGTTGTTCCTAATGTTTTCTTTGTGCCTTTCACAAAGCTCTTTGAAGAAAAACTCAGAACTCTGAATGCTTCCCCAACACTCCACTGCATCCCCTCTCAAAACACCGTTTTAAGGGACTTCTTCGTATATTTCGCTTGAGTAGATTTATTGAGAACTTCTTGAACATGTGTAGGAAAATCACAAAAATCCAATGAATGGTTTAGGAGGCTACTTACAGTCACAGGGTAGCTCTGACCATAGGCTTTCAGAAAGGCAGAGCTCTGGTAAATATTATATGACATAAACAAGACTTCTTTTCAAAAGATGCATCATTATTAGTGTTTCTTCAGGAAAGAGAAATCGTAGCAACGGGATAAAAGTGTGTCTTTGATTTTCTACGATACCTTTGTTGCCAGTGGAAGTGGGGTTCTTGCAGTGTCACAAGGAACACATTCTGAGACACCCACATACAGAAGATTGTGGCACGGTAAGATTTATTTTGGTGAAAATCCAAGGCTTCCCCAAGTTCCCAATGTCTCATCTCCATCCATGCCCACATGGAAAAAGTCCAATCTTGCCTCCTCGGGCCCAGAAATAGGGCTGGTGTTCAGGCCTTATGTACCGTTGGTTTCGGTCCCCATCTGGCTAGCTAGTCTGTGCCTGGCTGGTGCTGTGGTCTGGCCCACACAGTCGGCCAATGGCCCCAGACGGCTGCCAGAGTCACATGGCTAGCACGGAGAGAACACACAAACGAAGGGGGCAGGCACAAGTGACTGGGCAAGGAAGAGAGGGGCCTTTGTCTTTGTTAGGCTTGGATTATATTAGCTCAGACTTGGGATGGACCAGGTACTTTTTCAAAATAACCAATTAACTCCCTAAGCTTTCCTGGGCTTCTGATGGGTCCACCCCTTAACCAATCCATTCCCTAGATCCCCACAAGGGTGTCCGACCTTTTCTGAGCCACTCTAGAAGAAGAAGAGTTGTCTTGGGCCACACATTAAATTCACAAACACTAATGAAAACTGATGAGAAAAACAAAAAAGGTTTTAAGTATGTTAACGATTTTGTGTTGGACTGCATTCATAGCCATCCTGGGCCGCATGTGGCCCACAGGCCACGGCTTAGCCACCCTTGCTAGGCTAGGGCCTCATGTCCCCTATCCAATCTGATCCTTTTCCCAGGCTCCACTGACAGGTCTCAATGGTCTCCACTTTGGCTCCTACTGCACATGTACTTACTCCCCCTTTATTGTTCTACCCCTCCCCCAGTGATCTGTGGGGAATGGATGGGTGGGGAGTGTGTGAAGCTATAACTTCCCAGGGAAGCAGACTCAGACTCTCTAATTGATTATGCTTAATAATGTCCAATTTCCTTTGTCCCTTCCTTTATTAATATGTAGCTACCTACGTTAACACGTCCAGCCAAAGGTTCTCCAAAGCAGGGCATTCTAAAGAGGTATTCCTGGGGTTGGTCTAAAATGGGCATGTGTGCAAGTGAATGAGTGAGATTTCCAGCTGACATCAGGAAAAATAGGGAAGAGGAGTGTACACTGTTTGTTTTGTAAGATGTGAGTGCTAGTAAACTCGTCACCTGCCGGCATCCTCAGAGGAGAGTCTGAATTGCTTTCTTACCTCTCAGTTTTATTAGAGCCACCTTCTCTAACTCTGCCTCAAAAAATACCTCAACTCAGGGGTCCAAAAAGAGTGGGTCAAAGTGCAATGCCCTAAAGAAAAAACGTGGGCAATGTCACGAATAAGCAAGAATGTGAAATGCTGGTACTCTCACATACTGCCCGGGGGACTACAGATTGGCACCACCATGTTAGAAGGTGAGTTGTAAGTTTCCATTCAACCCAGCATTTCTACTTCAGTACATCTAGCAGGGGGTAAGCATAAGAGTGTCCACTGAGAAATAACAGAGGTATTTCCATACCATGGGAAACTATGAAGCAGGTAAAGGAAATGAGCTAGATCTGCTCCAGCTCAACACAGAAGATCATTGAGTCAGGGGTGGGGGGTGGGCAGGGGAGGAAGCTGATACATGTACATATTTTATGAGATACCATATAATTTCTGTGGCTGCATTTACATACAATCACACACAGATATGAGCGTATGTGTATGGTACACAGGCATGTCTGGAAGGAGACACACCTAACATTTGCCTCTGGAAAGAAAGAGGAGGCAGGAATGGAGGATGATCACGGAGGATTTAGCTTTTTCTGAAACGCCCAGGAGATTTGAGTGTGTTTTCATGATTACTGATTTAAGTGTAAAACGGAAAGAAGAGCATTGCCCCTCTGGTGATGGGACTGGGCGGTTTCTGGGGCTCAGGGAGGTTCCTGCATCATCACATGATCTGTCAGCATATTTCTGATGATGAGCGACTTTTTGGGGACGGGGATTATTTCTACCACTATGTCAGTGGGTTACCCTCACTCATGGTGCTTTTTCACTGGCCTTACTTTGGATTTGGCTACTTGTAAAATGCTAATGTATAACAGATGGCTCCTGTTTAAGTTACAAGTGCCTCTCAAATACTAATTATGCACTTTCAGACTGAGAATAAGTTCACATTCTCTCATGGCTGAGTGAATTTTGTAGAGAAAGCCAAGATGAGCGCCGTGAGTGGGAACTTGTGAGGGTGACAGAAACCATAGGTGCCCTTGTACAAAGATGACTAGTGCAGCAGGGAAAAAGCCAAGCGTCTTCTTTACGCCGAAAGGAAGAGCAAGATATCTGGGGAGCACAAAGGACATCGTTGAACCACATAAGCGTGGTTTTGAAAACAGTGCCTTGACATTTAACCTGCCAGCCTTAATTCTGTAGCTAGATCATCTGTTTGAGAAAAACTGCTGTTTTAACACTTTTCCTTCCCTCCGGGCTGTGGAAGTGCTTGTCACCTCAGATTTCTGCTCCCGGGCTTCCCAACAACACAGCGCGTAAGTGGAATTTTCAGGTGACTCTGGAGCTGGTCTTGAGGTAGAGCCAACCATCTTACCCATCAGTGTTTGACCGTGGGAAACTTGTGTTGCTCTAGATGCGAAGCTGTTCTCAGTCCCGTTAATTCCACTTTGATTTAATTGTTCTTTCAATGTCTGGTGTATATGAAGTGAGGATAGAAATATCGATTGACTCCAACTCTTTGGCCTAAATTAACCTAGTCTTACAGCCTGGAAATAATGCCCACCATGTTTGCTACATCAGATGAGTTTATTGATCAATGCTTTAACCTGGTTTATCCATCGCACAAAACCTGTACTGATCTTTTCCTTCGTTGGCCTTTGACTCATGCGAACATTCCGAAGGAAGATGAAATGGGGCCTTCTACATTATTGCTGTCTGCAGTATGCAGATGAATTTTATGTTGTATATAGCCAGGTAGGTGCTTTCTGTTAGTGCGTGCAAGCCTAAAGCTGGTGCCTGGGTTGCATCTGGGGGCCCCACACTGCTTAGCTTGCTATCTCTCCATTGTTACAGAAGAGCATCCTTGCGTGATTTTTTTTTTACATTAGTAGCAGAGGTTAGGCATGCTTCCCCCAAACTCTTTTCCATCATTAGACCATTTTGTACACCTTTTGGATTTCTTGAAAGCCATTTTGGTCATTCATTATTTCATTTAATAAGTATACACTAAGTGCTCAAAACTTGTCAGGTAGCACGTGCTGGACACAAAAGATGAAAAAGTAATGACACAGAGTTTAAAGGACACCACAGAAGGTTAATGCGGAGAAAATGAGCGCAGGGGTAGAGGAAAGCAAAGGTGTAAATGAGAAGTAGCCAATTTAAATATTGACTCTGTAGCATCTTTCGGAGTAATGAGTTTCACGATTGCTCTACAAAAGTTATTTACAGTATTTTAAAGACAAATTGAGAAAGCACCTTACTTAGTAGCTAGTACATTTCAGGCTTTCAATTATGGTGGTTTCCTCTTCCTTCTCTCAAACTTTGAATGCCTTTTCCAAATCTTTGGATAGCTTGATATATTTCAGTTACATTTCTCTTCACTTCTCATCTTAGATTGGCAATTTTAGTGTGGCCTGTGGACACAGCCTCAGCTCCTGCACCCTGTGCTTCATCTTTCTGAATCTTTACCAGATCTGTTACATTTTCCCCAAGTGCAGCAATTTGACCTGCAAACAAGGTGCCAAAGTGCAGAAGGGCCCTTGTGCTCCGAAATCACAGGATAATATTTCGTGTCTTTTCTGGTGGTAGTTGACGTTCTGTTGGCCACTTTTTTTAGGCAGTAGCACAGGTCACTGTCTTTAAAAATCGTTTATGAGGTCATCAAGTCATCTTTTCTAACTCGTGCCAGAGAGAAAGCTCATCAGGCAAACGGTAGAATGTGGATTATATTTTCAGTAAAAATGCTGTCTTCTGCTTGCTTGCCCACGGCGAAACACTCCAGTTGTTGGTTTGTCCGTTGACCATCTGCCAGTCACCGCTCTAGACGTTCGCTTTGCAAATCGCTGCCATTGTCTTGGTTGTGGACCTTCTAGTTCACATCAACCACGAGGGCTTTGTGCCATCTGCATTTGAAGATTTTAAACTGTGCTTTCTCCCTCCAGAAGGTTTGAGAACTCGGTTGAATCCATTTATTCCTCCCCATATTTCCACGTTTCTAAATCCATCTCTTCTCTGTGATACAGAACAACAATGACCAATTCTGTGCCAGCGTTCATGAAAATAGAGTTTTGTGTGGAATCTTGGCAATTTTGTGAACTATGTCATGCATATAAAAACGTGTTGTAGCTTATGTGAGGTACAAAGAATAAAGATAAAAATGAACACTCATGTACTTACTATTCACCTAAAGCAACAAGACATTATCAATATCTGTATGCTTCTCCCTAATTGCATCTCTCCTTCCTTAGAGGTAACCTCTGACCAAAACTTTATAGCTGTTATTCTCTTGCTTCTGCTTTGGGTTTGCTACATGTAGACATTTCTCTAAGTACTACTAACAACAATATCAAATATTGAGTGAGCCAACTTAAAGTATCAGCCATAGCAGACTGTTTCTGAGCGATACCTTTCCACTGGTCTGGGCACTAACATTGGCCCCAACACCACACCCTGTAACTTTAGAAGTGTGTTGTGTTGTAGGGAGTCTCCCCGACTTACTCCCTATCCTTCTTCTTCCCACTGTCTTTGCTGTTCTTTCCCCTTTTATCGTCCATGTAATTTTTAGCATTAACTTGTTCCCTTAAACACACACACTGGGTATTTTTCTTGCATTGTGCTGAATTTTTAGATTAATTTCAGGATAATTGACATCTGAAATATCTTTTTAATCTTTGATCATGGCCTATTTATTCTGGTCTTTTTTTCATTCCAATAAAGGGTATGATTTTCTCCAGGAGGTGATAGATTTTCAAACATAACTGGAAGAAAGAGTGGAATCAGTAGCACATCACCATTTGTGTCAGGGAAATATACCTGCACATAAAACTGTGATCTGCCCCTTGCACGAACTCATACAAACCGAAGTGTATACACCAAACATTAAGAGTGTTTTTCTGTGGGTTTTGTGGAACTGAAGTAGAAAGGAAAGGGGAGGGACCAGTATTGATTTATGGGCCAAAAGGTGAAGAGGATTATTATATTAAAGTTCAAAATGTTAGGAAATTAAATAAGTCCTGTAATCTTTTGTTAATATATTTTCCTGGCTTGTTTATTGCTGCTGTTCTTGTTATTTAAATCTCATCATATTTTAAGCTTTGTTTTATAATCCTTTACTGCTAAGATATAAAAATGCTTTTGTTTTCTTTGGATGTTGAGCCAGCCAACGTGTAAAATTCTTAATATTTCTCTTTGTCTTTGGATTCATTTAGGATTTCCATGCAAGAAATTATGTAGACAGCAAATAATGACAGTTTTTTTCTTTTGTCAAATTGCACAGCACACTTTTGAATACATTCACCACTAATGATGGTGAATATACTTCACTTTTTTAATCTTTAAAAAGATTCTTCCAATGTTTTATTATTGAATATAACTTATAGAAGTTCCCTTTACTTCCTGTTTTTTCTTATTGTTGGTTTTCTCTCTCTGTGTGTGTGTGTGTGTGTGTGTGTGTGTATGGATATTCCAGTGCTTTTTTGCATCCATAAAGATCATCATATGTTTTTTCTAGTTTTTTCCATTAATGTGATTGGTACAACATCAGAAAGTATATTTAGGTACTCACTCTTAATCCCTGGAATATGCTCAATTAGATCATGATATAATATCTTTTTCTTTATTGGATTCAGCTTGCCATTATTTCATTGCTTTTTAAATTTATACTCATGAATGAGAGTAGTCTTTGATTTCCCCTATTCTCCTTAAATGCTCTTAATCTCATACAATGAGTTAGGGAATATTCCCTATTTATAATCTTTATTCAAAATGTTGTAACACTTCATCGACTACAACCATAAAATGGCCGTGTGTAATCACAGACAGGCTCCTCAGTCTCATTAAGCTTTTACTTTCCTTATAAATAAAGTGGGGCTGATATATACTGTGCTGTGGGATTATTGGGAGCATTAATTGAAATAATTCGTATGAAGCATTTAGATCATTGGCTGACATGCAGAAAGCAAGCACTCAGAGATGATAGATACAGTTGTGTTGAGATGATAGATACGGTTGTGTTGTCGTTCCTTAGTCTCTTCTCATCCGTAAACACGTGTGCTTGCTCTTCCCTTACTGTAAACAGGTTGTCTTCTGTGTTTGTAATTACGCCGGTAAGGCTGTTTGAAACCACTGCATGTGCTAGGATTGGTTCCCTTACACTGCAGTTGGAAAGACCAGCGTCAGAGGGCAGGTCCACAGCTGCTTACTCCTTGGCTTAAAACTCTCTTGGTCTGGTTTGATGTCAGAGCAACTGGCAACAGGTAACTCAAAATGAAATCCGTTTAAAGTCTCAGATTATGACTCTTCCTTGTAACCAGTTGAGTCCAACCTCATGGAAGGTGTTATGGGAAACACAAGTAAGTGTGAGACTCAGTGTGTGGAGCGTCGCCTTGAACAAGGAGGCACAAAGGTGAACACGAGGCTCGCAGCTTCATCTGAGCCGTGGCCCCACGGTGTTTAAGGATAGACTGGCTCTGTGGTTGTAATCCAGTGGCAGTTTTGCCCCCCACGGGACATTTGGCAGTGTCTGGGGATGTTTTTGGTTGTTACAACAAGGGTATTGGTGGTGCTACTGGCATCTGGTAGGTGAGAAGCAAGGGTTCCTGCTGAACATCTTGGTAACAAAGAATTACCTGATCCGAAATGTCAGCAGTGCTACCTTTAGAACCTGTATGTATCAAAGTGACTCTCCCACAAGTATCTCTCTGTATCTTGGGGTTTCTTCAAGATTCTAAAATTCCAGGTTCTACCCTTAGATAACCTTTCAGCGTGGTAGAGCTCTAAATTCTCAATTTTTGAACATGCAGATGAGTCTGGTGTAGGTGGGCCTGGAAGTTCACCCTAAGAAACACTGAAATAGACACAGGGAGAGCACTTTAATAAGTGCATTTACCAGGTACTTGGAGGGCAAAAGAGAAAGAACGATAGGTCAGCATAAGAGTGCTCAAGCTTCGCACCGAGGAGCAGCCAGACCCATCAGCCCGTTCTTGTCGTGGTAGCAAGGATTTCTCAAGTGGCTGGGCCTTGCATGGCAGTGGTTCCTTGCCCCAGTTACATGCACAGCACAGCTGCACGGTTTCCGTCATTGCCGAGCGCTTTGTGCTCAGCCAGCCACGCTCCCGCGCCACGTCAGTGGTGGGGACCTGCCATCACTGTAGGTAGGCGCGCACAGGGCTGAGCACTATGGGTGCTGTTCATGATGCTGTTCGCAGAAATTCATGTACTGCCATCCTGGTCGCAGTTAGGGTTGTGATTCCTAGAGAAATTTTGTATCGTTTTATTCTCTATTTGCCAAATTCTGGCTTTCTCACCACGCATTTCAGCAACAGCACTAACTAATGTCAGCTGACCGAAAACAGTTTGTACAGACTGTCTTTGTACAAAAGGCACTTTTTAGCCAGTGCATACATAGCACTTACAATTTCCCAGGAGTTGTTTCAAGTACTTTCAATATATTAGATGATTTAAATTTCACTTGATCTGATGACTAGGTGCTATTACTTTTAGGATAGCCGGTGATGATGCGGGCTGTGAACGAATTCACAAAGAGAAGAAAATGCAGAGGGCAAAGTTTTATTTTTATTTTCCCAGCAGAGGGAGAGGTGTGGGGAAATGCACCAGCAGTGAAAAAGTTGGGGCAGCGAGTTTTCTGGGTGATGAGGGGGAAGGGAGATGCAGCTGGGTAGTCACGGCAATTACTTATAAAGCAGGAGGTTTCGGGCCAATTGTGCGGCTTCAGTGTGTTCTGCCGTTATCTTTGGGTTCAGGGCCCGGGCGCTCTGGTCTGGCATGTCCTGTTGGTATACATTTTAAAACACCTGCATGTGGGGGATGCTCCTAGTAACCTCTCCAGCCCTGAGAACAGAGGCTCAGAGAAACAACAGTTAATTATGCCTGACAGACTCAAGGAAAGAGAGAGAGCTAGCATGGATAAAGAGGGCCTGCAAGGGGCTTATTTGTCCTTTTAATTACTAGGTACATTTTGAAGTGAGGAAACCGAGGCAGAGGGGGATAAGTAATATTTCCCTTGTCACACAGCTAGTACCAGTAGGGACTCAACACGAGACACTGTCATTGCTAGACCCGAACTCTCAGCCATCTGACCACACCTGGTCTCCCAAATCCAGGTCCAACACCAATAACGCCCCATTTTTATTACAAAACCTTTTATCACAAAATCATAAGCGTGTAATTCTGTAGTATAACAATATCACACTCAAGCACACCATATGACATTTTGGGTGAAATGTTCAAATTAAAACTATAAATTATTACACCCATATCATCACCCTGCCAACCACTCGAGCAGGCGTTACTTCTGCCAGACCCTGTATTTTCTGTGATCATGGAATTAAATTCACAAAATGCTCATACCCGAGAAATTCTTTGTTTGAAAGGCCTCTGCTTTTAAGTGAACGCTTTGCTTTATACATTGGGATTTTTAACTCTACTTTATTTCTGCAAATGTCCTAAGGGCCTTAACGCTCTTGAATGTGAAATACCTGCCTTATACAGTCACCCACCACATTGGATTCCACCAGGAGCGCCCTGTTGGAGGCTGAATTTGACTTCCTTGGGAGTAGGAGAGAAAGAAATTAATAGTGCAGGAAAAAAGTAGTTTCTGACATATCATTGGGATATCGTTCAGCAAATTATTGCCTTCTTGGACTGTCCGTAGCAACTTCCAAGTTTCCTTTTCTCTCCCACTCAGCTGGGCCGTAGGCTTCTGCCTGTAGGAATAAACCAGAGAGAGGTCAAAGCCAGTGACTGGGGTTAGTGTCGGTGAGTGACTCTGAGCGTGTCCCTCCCAAATAGAAAATGTTTGACTTCTCAACTTAGCGTCATCTGTCACCTATACATTTGTATTTCAAAGGTGACTGTATGGATACAGTAATCAATATTGTACATTACCTTCATTTTTTCCTTCTAAGAGTGGAGACACAGCTAAAAGATGGTTATGAAAACAGTAGTCAGCTAAACAGTTGGTATTTCCCCTGGAATAAGTTACATCATTTTATGCCGTTTCCTATTTCTATTCTCTGGGGACCAAGTTAGCAGTTTTCATACAACTTACCTTAGAGTATTTGTGTTCATTTTGTTGATTATTTTGCCTAATATTAGGTAGTTTAAATTTTTTAATGTATGTCATACCTTCTTACTTTGCTTATACATTTTTTAAAAAGTTTTACAGAAGAATTATATTTGAGGATTTCAATGTGACATGGTGTTCTGTGATGCTTCTGGCAGAACTACAGAGGGTAGTGAGTTTGCAAAGAAGTGTCATTCAATAATGGTAACAAAGACAATTAGCTGATTGAAAAAACAATTAGCACCCCCAGTTATAACTACATGACTGTGTCAGTAATTTGAAGTGGCTTGGAAATGTTACATTTTGTTACTTCCTTTCTTAAGCCAAATAGGCTTCAGGCAGAAACTTCAACCATAGCAGTACTTCCTTTATCTGGAGGTCACTTATTCAGGATCTGTGAACATTTAAAATATAAGTGGTAATCTAACAACAAGGAAAGACCTCTGACCGGACAAAATACACGTCACAAAGCCAAAATACCAAGTGTGTGTATTCATTCATCAAAAAGGGCTGTAATTAAAATATATTTGTTCTTCAGTTAGAATATTTGTTTCAGTAATTAGAATTTCCAGACCACAGCACATTAGAAGGTGGGAGAAAGGAGGAAATTACAAACTGCATAAGCAAAAGCAAAACATTTCTAGTTGACACCTAGAAAATGAACCAAACAAACTCTGGAAGTCAGAAAAGTTCACAGGGTGTGCTCTGGGGTGTTCAGCTAGGGCTACCAGACACATTAAAGACTCAGCATAATATATTAACTTGATTACAGTGGGCCTACGTTATTAACAGTGGGCTAAATTATGTTCAGTATAGGCTGTTAAATAAAGGTAAAATTAAAAAGAGATTAACCCCCAGTTTTCTGAGAAATTAGCAGACAACCCCTAATAACGTGACTATATCATATGAAAAGTGTTGCTTACTTAACATGGTAAAGAAGGTTTTGATGTTGTTCAGAGCAGTCACTGTCGGGTTGTCAAGCCCTTTCGTGTTTTACAAGACACGGGCACCCGAGAGTCTCGAAATGACGGCACAGATACAAGATGAGCATGCCCGCCCTGCTCGTCTATTCAGGAATTCACTGGCTACGCCGCAGCCACGTGCACACGGGGGGATGCTCTTCACTGCATTTGCCTCCTAATTCCCTCCTGTTTCCTGCTTCCTCTTGCTCCTGCTCCCTTGAGTGACTTCAGCCTATATGTTGGCAGTTATTCTGGGGTCCCAAGGAAGACAGCCTGAATGTCTGCTTCATCCAACACAGCACAGCTCCTGCAGGAGGCAGCCAGAGCACGGGACCGTTCCCTCACAGCCTGTAGGTTAGACCGAGTGGTAACTGCAGAGTGCCCCGTGTGCCCAAAATGAATTTGAGGGCTTTGTGGGCAGCATTTTTTGAAATTAAAATTTTACTCAAGAACACCAAGTTGGGTTCCACACTAATAAAATTTTGGTGGGATTTTGTTCTACATCATGGGCTGCTAATGGCTCTGTGCTCCAACCTGGGACTGGGAGCCTATCACACACCTGTACTGACGGACAAATGACATCATTACTTGGCTCCATGAGAGGGAAACATGTTAGAACAGGAAGTTTCCTTAGCAGCAGCTCCTCAATTTAAGCCAATTTGCATTTTAATTTGCTTTGTGAAAAATATAAGTTTTAAAAGTATTTATTTTGCTAACTTCCATTTCAGAGCAATAGGCAAAAAGTGCCTCATTATGCTAGGTTCAATGTGAAATAGCCAGGGCCCCTACTCCGATGTCACGTATCTTTGGTGGCTTTTTTTTTATAATTGATTTTAGAAAGGAGAGGGAGGGAGTGAGGGGGTAGAGAGAGAAACATTGATTTGCTGTTGAGCTTATGTATGCATTCATTGGTTGCTTCTTGACCGAAGATTGAACCCACAACCTTGGTGTATCGTGACAGCGCACTCACCAGCTGCGCTTCCCTGCCAGGGCTGCTCAGTGTCTGTTTGCCAAGCACTGGCCGTGTGCATGGCACAGTGGCGGGGGCAGAGGGAAAGGGAACACAGAACCTTCCTGCCCTTGTGGAGCTAACATTCTAGAGAAGAAGGGACAACAGAGAAAACATGTGAATAAGGACAGATGGGGATTTGTGGCAGGTGCCCTGATACACATATTAACAGTAGTGTGAGAGATGGTAAGGGTGAAGAGCTGTCTCAGAAATTACAGTTGAGGCGTAGACCTGACTGGTGAGTGAGCCAGACACACGCAAAAGCTAGAAGAGTATTGCAGGCAGAGAGAACAGTAAGTTCAGAAGCCCTGAGAGGGAAAGGGCTTGTCGCATTCAAGAAGCTGTGACTGGGTCCAGGTCCAGGCCCAGGGAACTGGAGGGAGCATGATGGCAGTTGAGGTAGAGATGAAGGCAGTGGAAGGCTCTTGCTGGGCCTTGCAGGACACAATAAGATATTTGGATTTATCCAAAGAAAAACCGGCCTCTGCTGAAGGGTTTTTACGGAGGGGTGGAGGTTGCGAAAGGATTCCATTGGACTGCTAAGCTAACCGACCGGACCAGAGAGAAGAGTGAAGCAGGAGAACGACTTCAGAAGTTGCCATGGTCATAGCCGAGGTGGTGGCAGCTTGGGCTCGAGAGTCAGCAGTGAGGGTGCCAGGAAATGAGAGATGGGATACGTTTTAGAGGTGGCAGTGATGGGAGCGGCTGAGGGACTGGATACTGGAGGGGGCCAGAGGGAGGGCGGGATCAAGAGTAAATCTTAGGTTTGAACAACTGGGTGAATGCCAGTATTTGCAGTATTGAGGAAGACAGGAAAGGAAAGGAAAAGATCTGTTTGGGGCATGTTCATCATTGAAATGCCTGTCAGCCATCTTAGCAGAGAAATACATCTTATTTTTCCTGGTTGAGGCCCCCTCTAGGGAATGTGGCAGACACACGGTAGACCTTAGGTTTGAACATCTTTACATTGTGGAGACCCTGCCGCTCGGTTTTTCAGTCTCAAGTAGTGAATGTCGATTCCTGTCTCTCCTTATCTCATTTTGCCACAGAAATAAGCACACACACACACACACACACACACACACACACACACACACACACACACACATATATGTGAAAGCCTTTTGGAGACTCAAAGAAGAAATTCAAGGGAAGAGTTCAATGGGTATTATTTTGACAAGTTAAAATTCAACTTAATTGATCCTTATTTTGTATTGTGATGCTTTGTCCGTCTTATAAAGGAAAATGGATGTCACTTTTGTGCTGTCATAAGTAACAGTAGAGAGTGTTTGAAGCTAGATAACTAAGGTGAGCCTTGAGGCCCCGAAGGTTCCAGACCACCGAGGCAGCTTAGTAGATGTGGTAGACTTGCTTCCCTTAAGCCTTTACACGAACTCGCAGGACTAGCTTCAGTGTCATTGCCCAGAACCGAGTCCTGAGGACAGTGGAGGCAATTTCTTAAAGATATTCCCACCCTTAATATGTATTTTCTGCATGAGGGAATTCTAGGATGGAAACTAAGAACCTGTAGAAAATACCCTTAATTATGCTCGGCCTCACTAACTTCTGATTTCCTGATTCTCATGCTCAAATTAGTGTTCCCATGAGGACCAGGCAAAAGGGGTTGGGGTAAAAGATTTTCTTTTAAAGTTGAAGACCTTGGAAAGCTGAGCTTTTCCCTCCCAGAAATGGAAGCTTTAGAATAAACACCAATCAGTATGAGAATAGGCTTAATATATAAAGTACCGCAGACCGAGTGGCTTAAAGAAAGACATTTATTTTCTCACAGTTTGGAGGCTAGAAGTCTGAGATCAAGGTGCCAGCTGGGAAGGTTTCTTCTAAGGCCTCTCTCCTTGGCCTGTAGGCGGCTGTCTTCAGCTGGTGTCTTCACATGGCCCTCCCCTCTGTGCTGGTCTGTGTCCGCATCTCTTCTTACAGGGAGACAAGTCCTAGTGGATTGGAGGCCAGCCCAATGACCACATTTAACGCTAATCACCTCTTTAAAAAGCTCTATTTCCAAATGCAGTCACATCTGGAAGTACAGGGGATTAGAACTTGAACATGTGAATTTGGGAGAACACAAGCCCATAACAGTATGTCGATGTTATTTAAACCCTTCCTCCCATAAAACTCATTGTAGTGTAGAAACCTTCAGTGTTTCTTTTAGTGCCTCTGCATTAACCCTTGATTTCCCACATCTGTCCTTCCCCTCCTGTACTAGTGCAGGTGTCTTCTAACTGATCCGCACGTCTCCACTCTTCCCCTCCCTCTAATCCATCTCCCACACAAATCTAGAAGGATCTAAAACACAAACCTCAATATGGCTTTCCTATTTGGCATCCTGCAGTGGTTTTTCATTTTCTGAGAGATAAAATCTAAACTCTGATGGTCTTTTATATTCTAGCCACTCCTCCTCCCACTTACTTTCCTTATTCGGCCTAGAGTTGTCCCCTCAATGGCAGTCATGAACTGTTGATGCCGCTCAGAGGTGTCGGGCTCTGCACACGCCTCTTCTCTACCAGGAGCACTTCTCTGCTTCCTCACACACTGTGGAGAGGGCAGGCTCTGCAATGCTGCACAGCTCTGCTCACTGCCTCCTGCACTGACTTCCACAAATGTGGTTGATGGCAGACTCTCTCATGCAACCGTGTTGTACTTCTCGCCCGGTACCACAGTTCTTCACTTCCATTGCTGACTTGGAATAGAGTAAGAGAAGTGAGGTCAAGAACTGTGTTCAGCTTGTATTGTAGTGTTTAGCCTGACTTAATAAATAAGGGCACATAAGGTATTAATATTAGAGAATTGGAGACAGCTTCCATTTCACTTAGTGTCAATGAAGGTAATACGTTGCCCATTGCTTAGAACATGGTTTTAATTACTTTAAATTTCCATACCCTCCTTAGCTTCACACAGTGTCCATTAGAGCAGCTAGATGATGATAACTGGATACAAGGTGACCTGTGTGCTTCAGAACAACTGGAACCGAATATGCTGTTAATAGTAGACAGGCGCACAGTCTTGGCCTGAAAGAACTTCCCTCTCCCATGCCTATTTACAAAGTGCTTCTCTGAAAATTATTGGGCTCTTAGACTCCTTAAGAGGTCAAGGTTATATTTTGCTGTGCTCTCTGGTCAGTGCAGGCAGTCTACTTGTGTTCCCTGTGGGTTGGATGTGAGAAAGCTAGGCACATTCATGGAAAGGATCTTCTTCCAATGCTTCATTGCTCAATATGGTAGCCAGTGGCCATATGTAGCTATGTAAACTTAGATTAATTAAAATTAAAAAGTTCCTCATGCTAATCACATTTAAAGTATTCAGTAGCCACATTAAACCATATTAAGCAGCACAGAGTATAGAACATTTTAATCATCACAGAAACTTCTATTATCTCACATGGCTCTAAAGCTTAGGTCATAGCTTTTAGTTGTAATAAGTACCATTTAGAATCTACTCACCATGTGTTAAAATCTTTTAAACCTTAATTTGAGCATGTAGAAATGGAGGCTCTGTGAATTAAGTAATTTTCCTCAAATCCCCAAATTAGAAAGTAGCAGAGCTAAGATAATAACAAAAATATATATATTTTTAAATTACTAATGCATATAAAATGGGCCTATAGTTTTGACCTATAGTTTTGACTTGCATGTCTTTGACAGTGAGGTTAACTAGTGCAAAGCTAGACCTGGGAAGAGGCTGTGTGTCCTATTAATTTGGCTTCGTGTTTCTGCAGCCCACCTTGTCTTGGTTCCATTGTGGAGGCTGAGTCTTCCTTTGAGGGGTCCCCAAGACTGTGGACAGCTCCACTCAGGAAAGCAGGAGTCTGCTTAGCTGCTAACCAGAGGAGAATGTGGGGTGTTTTCCCATCCTGACATCTCATTTAGGTCCACATCATGTTTAATTGGGACTAAGAGTAGGATAAGACTAAACAGAAGACCTTTTATCCTGAAGCAACCCAATCTACCATTGCAAAGATGCACTTGTTGAACAAGAAAAGACAGGCTTAAGAAAACCGATCTTTTATTCATGTTTTTATGTGAGTTATAAAACACCGTGACCAGAGGAGACTGTTAGACTTCCTAGAAAATTGAATAAGTGTTTCTAAAGAAGGAAACAAAGAAAAAGCTTTGAAAGTAAAACTTGAAGGGGGCTGAACACTAATGAAATAAGGAAATGCACATAAAATATCAATCATGGGCAGGAGTTTCTATAGACAGCGACAAATAATGAGGGACCTTATGCTGATGGAGCAAAGGTGAGATTTTTGCAGAAGTCAGTTCTTTCTGTAGTCTTACTCTTTTAATATAGTCAGACTCCTGAAGAAAATCAGAGTAAGGGAACCGAGGCCACAGGAATCTGTCTGTGGCTTCATTAGGTGACAGATGATAACAGGTGATAATACTTTTTTCATGTAGTCAGCCCCTGAGGACAAACGACTTTGTCTTGGTGGTCCATTCTGGTTGATTGGAAGTGGCTGCCTGGAGTGTGAAGAGAGAATGTGGTGATGGATTATCCACACCTTTCAGAGGTTCAGAAACGGAGGTGGTGATACAAATGTCAGGTATTTGTTACTCAAGAGTCTCAGAAGAATGTTCTGGGCACAGTTTCAGTGATCAGAATATTTGATGTACCAGGTAATTTGTTACCTATCGCTGCACACCAAATTACCCCCCCAACTTAGGGACATAAACAATAAACATTCATGATCTCTCAGTTTTTGTGGGTCAGAAATCTGAGTGTGGCTTTGCTGGGCCCTCTGATCCAAGGTCCCTCTCAGGCTGAGTCAAGGTGTTACCAGGGGCCATGGTCATCTTGGGGTTCATCTCAATTTGGCTGGGGAGGATCTGCTTCTAAGCAGACTCACCTGGCTGTTAACAGCCTCTGACTGTTGCTGGCTGTTGGCCAGAGTTACACTTTTGACCACATGGACCTCTCCATGTGGCAGCTGCCATCCACCAGAGACAGCAAGAAAGGGCATGTCACATGGAAGCCACAGTCTCTTTGTAACCTAATTTTGTAAGTGACATCACATCATTTTTTTCTGTATTCTTTTCATTCAGAGGATGCCACTAAGTCTAGCCAAACTCAAGGGACAGGGATTACATGAGGGTGTGAACCCCAAGAGGCAAGAATCACTGGAGGTCATCTGAGAGGCTGTTTATGAGGCAGGATATTGAATACATTAAAGAAATCATTTCTTTTCTTGGCAATGTATTTTAAAATGTAACAGGATTATAATAGTCCCATGCTGAATATAAAAATAACACAAATGTCAAAATAAATGTGACAGAATTCTGATAGTTCCCTAAAGTTTAATCGGATTGCTTTTTGTGATAATATTAAGAGCATGGGTTTTTTTTTTATTTTATTTTTTATTTTTCAATTACAGTTTACACTCCACACTATTCTGTATTCGTTTCAGATGTACTGCAAAGCAGCCAGAAAATTATGTACTTTACATAGTGGTTCCCCCAATGCTTCCGGTACCCACCATGCCCCATATGTAGTTATCACGATATTATTGACTATATTTCCTATACTGTAACCTACATCTCTGTGATTATTCTGTAACTACTAATTTGTGCTGCTTAGTCCCTTCACTTTTCTCACCCAGCTCCCAAACTCCCTCCCCTCTGACAACTGTCAATCTGTTCTCTGTATCTGAGTCTGTTTCTATTTTATTTGTTTACCTATTTTATTTAGATTCCACATATTAGTAAAATCATATGATATTGTCTTTCACTGTCTCACCTATTTCACTTAGCATAATACCTTCTAGATCTATCCATGCTGTCACAAAAGAGAAGATTTCATTCTTCTTCATGGCAGAGGAGTATTCTATTGTGTAGATGTACCACAGCTTTTTTATCTACCCACCTGTTGATGGGCACTTGGGTTGCTTCCATATCTTGGCGATTGTATATAATGCTGCAGTGAACAGGGGGATGCATATATTCTTTCAGATTAATGTTTTGAGTTTCTTTGGATATATTCCTAGAAGTGGAATTGCTGGGTCATAAGGCAACTTCATTTTTAATTTTTTGAGGAACCTCCACATTGTTTTCCATAGTAGTTGCACCAGTCTGCATTCCCACCAACAGCAGTACACTAGGGTTTCCTCTTATCTACATTCTCACCAACACTTGTTTGTTGGGAAAATTAGATATGTACCAAAAAATGAAACTAAACCACCTTCTTACACCATATACAAGAATAAACTCAAAATGGATTAAAGACTTGAATATAAGACTCAAAACCATAAAACCCCTGGAAGAAAACATAGGCAGTGAAATCTCAGACATTTCTCTTGACAAATTTTTTTCTAATATATCTCCTTGTGCAAGGGAAACAAAAGAAAAAAACAAACAAATTGGAATACATCAAAGGAAAAAAATTTTGCACAGCAAAAGAAAGCAACAACAAAATGAAAAGACAATCTACCGAATGGGAGAAGATGTTTGCCAAAATTTATAAAGAACTTATAAAACTTAACACCAAAAAATCAATCAATCCAATTAAAAAATGGGCAAAGGACCTGAATAAACTCTTTTCCAAAGAGGACATACAGATGGCCCATAGACGTATGCAAAAATGTTCAACATCACTAATCACCAGAGAAATATAAATTAAAACCACAATGAGATACCACTTCACATCAATCAGAATGGCCATCATCAAGAGCATGGACATTTGACAAGGTGTGTAGGGGCAGGCCAGCAACTTTTGAGCATGAATCCCTTTGCTTCAAAGACTAGGTCCCCATGCTGGCATAAAAGGAAGGCATTGAGCCAGAGGGAAGCATATAAACACTGAAATTTTTTAAGGAGGGGGACAAAGGGCAATCAGGGAAGTAGAATAGGTTCTGGATTAGGTGGGGAAATAACCAAAAGACAATTCAAACCTATTTTGAATGTGTAACTGGGGGGGGGTCCTACCCTTCCCTACTAGAGAGGAAAGAATCCACAGGTTCTTTCTCACCTCTATCCCCTTGCCCCAACCCTTACTGAAATTGAAGCATTGACATTGAGAAGGAAGCTGAGGCATCATGGAGCTACTTCTGTTGACACCTTGGCAGGAACACCTTAAACAGCCAGGGTATCACTCACCCGACACGTCCTTGCCCAAGCAGGGGTTATGGGCTCAGGCTGACCAAGAATCTGAGATTCTATGGCACTCTTCTGCACAATGAAAACATCCAGCTAAATAATTAGATCTTGAGTCTATTGGCTAAGGGTCTGATGGTGAGTTTATAACACATAATTGATTCCTGAGGCTAGGAAGTAAAGAGGAGAGAGCCTAGATGCCACCACGCTCCAAGCCATGCACGCATGACGCAAAGGCCCTCCACCTCCGTCCCCATCTCAGGCCGCCCTAAGTCGGGTGTTCCCCAGAGCAGTTTACAGAGGAAACTTATCTGGAGCAGTGGCATTGTTTATTGCTGCACAGAGCTTTGGCACTGCTGGTCTTTTAGTTCATTTGTTTGACTACGATACCAGTTTATGGGCTAATATGCAGCCTTTATTCAGATGGCAGAGCCCACAGGATCCTTGTCTTTGCAGAAGCATTCAGTCCTGGGCAGGCATAGTTCACATGCACATGTAGATTCCAGAAAAGAAAAGGCTTCCAGAATACCTGTTCTGAACCACAGGAAACAGACTGGTACGGTATGTCTCCTTGTCTGGTAGCTTCTCACTACTCCAAGGTAGGAGGCATATATATAGTGACTCTCCAGCTTACAAATTGAAGTGCCTATTTCCATCCTCTTTGAGGTTTGCAATGATCTCTGAAAGAAGCAGAAGAAAGATGCCCTGTGGCCCTTACCAGAGACTGGTTGGGGGTAACCAAAGCAACCCGAAGCTGGAGAAGAAATGATGATGAGTTTTTTTCTCCTGACCCATTGCAACAGACCTAGATTCTTGTTTCAGCTCTCCCACTGTGTGGATCGGGACAGATGACTTCCACTTTGAGCTTTACTAGTTTTCTCACCTATCAAGTGCATGTGAGGTTATTGTTAGCATTTCGTCAAGTTCTGTTTATATAAGGCCTCACACAGAACCGGCCTGTATCAGGCACTCAGTAAACTGTGGCTTCCTTCATCTTCTCCGCAGCAGTCAGCAATGGGTGGCAGTCATTACCTCTGTTCACACCTGCACTCTATTCTTCTCCTCTCCATTCCTTCCCACCCCCAGAATAAACTTCCAGGATAGTACCAGTTCCCATTTGCCTAATAGAGGCTCAAATATAGAAACTGAATGGAAGAGAGAGCCCCTTGGGCTGCAAGCTCTGTTAGAAGTTGTCAGGATTGTCCGGAGCCCAAGTTATAAAACAGAACTGGGGAAAATGTACTGCATATCAGATTATGAGGCAGACACGCAGGTTACATTGGCCTGAGGATTTTAAGGCATCTGTGGCATCTCCGTGGCCTGCCAGGATGTGGATGGGTGGAAGAGAGTCCAGAACATTTAGAGGCCAAAGATCAAGTCCAGACAGGAGCTAGAGGTTACAGAGCAAGGACAATACGGCCCCAGGCAGAGCGAGAGACTAAAAACTAAAGTTAAAGGCTAAGAACTTGGCTTTTTACTATTTATTATGCTTGTACTATTTTACGGTTTATGGAACGCATCTCCATGCACAACTATATACCTCTCACAATGTCTTTGGCTGGGGCATTATTAGCTTCACCTTGTTAAGTCAGCCTTGTGGCAGTAAGGGCTTACTGAGAGCCGAGCAGCCAGTGAGTAATCTAATCAGCACTCAAACCAGGGACTTTGGAATCTCATTTTGGTTCTTTTTCTATTAAATCATGATCACAGACTTAATCAAACTGTCTAGGGCAATGGAAGTCTGGTTGAAGGACAGGAAAGGGCCTTTGTATTCCAGCCACCAACTAGAACTTGAGAGTGGCCAGGGCGTGTTTATCTGCCTGTCCCCCAGAATTAGAATTGGCTTCAAAGAATGCAAAAGTCCAACCTTTATTTGGAGTAAGTGACAAGCTTGGTTATGGGGTATGGTGGGGCTGACAGGAAGTGAAGCAGTTGTTTGTGGTTGTCTGAGTCGGTCTCGGCGGGTGTCAACACCCAGTGTGTTGACAGTTCATTGTAGGACAGAAATAAGATTCATTTCCCTTAATTTCCAACTTCCCAAAGAAGGACTCATATGGTGGTTTTTGATCAGTAATCTATTGGGGGAATTATATATTGTTTAGGTTTCAAGTAGCATCTCAGTTTTGAGAAAAGCAACTGAAAAGCAAAAAAATACTGGTTCAATTTCTGCTTCTAAATTATGATTGTAACTTTGGAGACATCAGTGATCTGTCTGTAAATATCAGAGTATGCTATTGTCATAAGGAGACATAGACCATTGAATGTCGTATATTCATAAAGGGCTTCTTCAATAAAAAACAGTAAGATGAACAAAATTCACTTTCAATTGAGTGCTTGTTACATGCAAGTACTCTTTCAGGGGTTTTATATTTACCAACTCATTTAATCTCAAGCAACGCACAAAGAAATTATTATTTCCATTTCTCAACTGAAAAAAAATGAGACAAGAAGTTAATAACACTTGCTGAAGGCCGTACGTCTAGATTCAGAGAGAAGATTCCACCCCAGCTGGTCTGATTTCAGAGCCTGGTCCTCTTCACCACTCTGCAGTAATGGATTTCATATGAAAACTGAAGTCGCAAAATCAATCAATGCCCAAGACAGACCTTAAAAACATCTTACATCTTAATGCTTTCACCTTGATTACATAAAAACCTACAGCAATACATTAGTGCCAAGGGAGGCTTTGTCTCTCTGAAATGTAACTTGTCAGATAAACTCTCCGGAGCCGCAAAGCCAACGGCACTCTGGCTCTGTCTTCTTGCCTCTCTTCAAAGACTCCAGTGAGGTTTGCTGCTATTGAAACTAGAATTTTCTTCTTAGGGTCAGCGACTTGAATGGTAGGTTATAGCTTCAAAGGTGAGTATCAAACATTGAATATACGAAGACTTTTATTAAACATCCATTTATCAACTTAAATTGAGAAAGTTGAGAAGGTTAAGTGCATCTTAAAGCCAGGTTTGGCAAGATTTTTAGAGGGAAAAAAAACTTCATTAGTATTTAGATGGCTTTTAGGCATTCTATATCCATTTATCTCTGATCCTGGCCCAGATGCTGCTGATTACACAAGCTTTTTCCAGCTTTGCTAGTAGTTACCTTGAGCTGTTTGAGGGCCTTTTATATGTTTCTTCTCTGGAGCAATCTCCATAAAGCATCTGATATCACACATGGTAGAAAGAGACAGCATCTGCTTGCATGACTGTCTGGGTGAGAAAGTCCTACATGTTAACTGCTTGTCCATAAAAAAAGCTGAAATCTAAAATAGGACATATGGCAATTCTGTAGGTTTGATGCGAAGAGGACCAACTGGTACAGTATAGAGTAACAATTTAGCCTCCCTAAAAATGTACATCTGTATGCAAATGTTGGCTGCCTTTATATCACAGACCCTGTTATGTTTGGAAAATGAGCAGGTGGCATCGCATCGTCCTTGTGTATCTGCGATAATCGGCACAGGTTTCAGTTCATGACTTTTTATATAAAGGAAGGGAAATGAGGATATTGTTGCTAAAGGACGTATTAGCTGCAGAGGGGCGAACACATGGTTAACTTGCATGCAAAGGAGCGCAGCAAATGATTAACCCTTTGACTCGGTTGGAGAGGAGCAATGTGTCAGACACAGCCACTCCTTTCCATTGCAGCCTTTCCACAGGTAAGTGAGTGACTTACTTGGAATTAGTTATTGCTGGGTTCTTGCCAGGCTGAGGCTTGGAGGATGGAATTGACCCTAAAAATTGGCAATAAGTCAAAATCTGAGCAGGCATAGCAGGCATAGGTCTACCTTAGGCTGGAGGGCCTCCCTGGTCTGTTCCCTTGGTTCTTTCTGAGGTTGGTGTTCACTGGACAAAGTGAAGATACTGGAGCACTGAAAACAGCTCCTGATGTCAAGGAGTTGCCAGCAAGGAGAAAACTAAAGGCTAAGAAACAAGAAGTTACCCTGCTTCCCAGCACTCTCAAATCAAAGGGCAGGCACACATCGGAGATGTTGCAAGTTCAGTTCCAGACCACCACACCGAAGTGAGCATTGCAATAAAGCAAGTTGTCATCTTTTTGCTGTTGGAGGGTCTTGCCTTCAATTTGTAAAAAAACAACAACAACACAACATCAGTGAAGCACAGTAAACTGTGGCACAGGCCAATGAGGTGTACCCATAACTGGCCAGCAGAGAAGGCAGCCGAGGCACTCGCCTCTAAGACTTTGTTTAAACCAGCCTGCTACTCCACTGCGTACCCAATGACCTGCTCTTTTCTCCCACTTTGCCATCCAGTGGCCTGGCCTAAAAACTAAAAACCGGAAATATTGGTCTAACATGATGAGTTCAAACTTAAGCTCAATCATCCATTCACTGGGCATTTACTGGGCACCTCCTCTGCGCAAAGCCTTGGCCTAGGCCCCCAGCTGAGTCAGACCTAGTCGCCGTATTCCGTGATCTTACAGCCAGCAGGGGTAGGCAGACATAATACTACAGGAAGTTCTACAGAAGAACACCATGGACCTTCCTGGCCCATGGGCCTTAAGTGAAACATGTGATGTCTTAGAAAATGAGGAGTGTGATAGAGACAAGTAATCAAGGCTAGAACTGCATGTGCAAAGGCTCAGGGGTGAGAGAAAAGCTTGACCCTCCAGGTAGTAGCTCCAGAGGGCTGCAGGTTAGTGTTGGGGTGAGGGCCAGAGGGGGAGGGGGAGGAACTGAGACTGTGGAGATAAGGGCAGGAGCCAGATGAGGAGGAAGAACTTGAACTCTCTCCACAAAATCTGAGTTATGGGCAAACCACTGGAAAGTTTTCAGCACTAGAGTGAAATGCTCAAATTTGTCTTCAGGGGATGTTACTCTGTCAGGGGCATGCAGGACTGATGCAGGGTAGCGAGACAGAAAGGCTTCAGAAGGAAGCTATTGTAGTAATTCTAGGGGCCTAGACTAAGGTAAGGGCAATGGTAACGGGGAGGAGGGGGCAGTAAAGGGAATTCCAGCTATGTATGTGAAAGAGAGGAGCTCCAGATGACTTCCAGGCTTCTGCCATGGGTATGTGGGGGAGTGATGATACCTGTCACCCATACAGGGAGTGGGGAAGGGACGAGTCTGGGAAAGGGAAGACAATGAGATCAGTTTGGGATGAATTGGCTCAGTGTGTCATGGACATCCTAATGGAGAAGACCAAGCAGCCTTCATTCTGACATAGGGATGCTCAGATAAGAGAGACTGAGGAGTCCTCAGGGAAGGAGGTGTGAGTTGAAACCAGTCATTGGGATGGAGTCATTAGGTCAATAGTCTGAACAGTGCAGGGACCTGAGGACGGGGCCTGAGGAACTCCCAACTCTCAAGGCTGAGAAGAGGCTGAAGGAGAGTGGAGAAGATGAGAAAATGAGAAGACACTGGGGAGATCAGTATATTGCCTTAGAAGACAGGAGGGAAGACTGTTTTCACAAAAATGAGGGGATCTGCAGTGCCCATTGCCACATAGGGAGGTCAAGAAAGAGGTTGCTGGTGACCTCAAGTGTGAGCAATTGGCTGCAGGAGCAGAGATAATTAATGAGCAAATGGGTAAAGTTTTGTCACATTGTCACAAGAACAGCACCGGGATCCTGGTCTTTGGATATTGGTCCTACAAAAAAGTATTAGGCAAAACAGTTTACCTTGTTATAACAAAGAGCATGAGAATACTGTATTGCCTATTTATTTGCACATAATGCCATGCTAAACAGAATAGAGGGCAAATTAAGCAGTTTATGAATTCATGGACCATGAGTCTCAAGACTCTAAAGTTGGGTAAATTGACCAAAAAGAATCCTTTTTAATGGCTATTTTTATAGAATGTGTTCGCACAGAATTCCAAGCAGAAGATACTTTAAAGATCCCAGAAAAATACTTCTGTATTCTGTTTGTAAATAACTGTAATCCAGTCTTGATAATCTACAGTAGCGTTGAACCCTCACTTTCAGTAAGTCCTTTCTCCTGTCTCGTTCCAATCTCTTCAGATGTATTTTTAGGGCTCTCCTGTCTTGTTCTGATGTCAGTGGGTAACAGATGGTTACCATCTTCCATATATCAATCCTTCCCGTACTTGCAGGTGAATAATAAATTTTCATTCTGCTTGGAATTCCCCAGGCTAAATAACTAATGAAGCCTAAAGAATTGATCTTACAGAATGCCAAGAGGATTAACTAGTTAATGGGCACTGACTGTAGGCAGAGCGGGCAAGCACATGACAGAGGAAGTTTTTAATCAGAAAGAGAAATACGCAAGACAGTAATACATCTTTCCATTGGTTTTATGTTTTCAGTTGGTTTTTATGTATCTTTTGGTGCTTTCCGTGTGAATTCCTTGACATTTGTCTGGATGAATTGCCAAGAGGTTTCAGTGACCCTGGAGGTGCTCCTTCCTCAAACATTCTGTGATTCCATGGGGAGCATTTTTCCTTCCCTTACCTTGGTTAGGAGGTTTATTTGCACAGGAAACCCTAATAATGACAGTGTAGGAGAAGTGAGGTCATGAGCACTTTCTTAGGGTCTTGCTGGTAGAGATGGAGACTGTTTTAGCAATCACTTGTGTGGTCTGCTCTGTGTCATTTGAGTTGGTCAAGGCTGACTCCAAGGTCATCAGAGCTGCTACAATCAGTGTCCTCCAGGATAAAGTAGGGACCTTTCTGTATCATTGACCTGCTTTATAGAAAAAGGAGCAAATATTGATGCTTAATTCTAAATTGAGTTATGGATTTACAACCTAAAATTATTAAAGGAAAGGCTCTCAATCCCTGGACCATAAATATTTCACAGTCACCAGAATTTTGCTTGTGTTCCACACATGGATAGCTACCTGTAGATGAGCTGTGAGTTCAAAAGTTTGAAGTGTATTCCCAGTTACACAAATTATTTGACATGTGTGATGTCAACTGTATATATTCCCCATGTCATTGAAAGAAGACTAAAGTTGTTCTTTCTCTTCTTCCAGGTAGAAAATATGTGCCTAAGAAAAAGTAAGATGGATTAGCTTTGGAACATTGTTTAGATATTCTGACATCTGCCACTGAGGAAGCAAGGTGTTATTGAAGAGAGATCTAGCAACCTTCATTATCTTCCAGAATCTACCACTGTGAACAGTTCCCTTATACATTTTGAGGCTCAATTAACCCCAGCCATAAAGCACTTCAATTTTTTTAGGGTGTATAGAGGGTGTTATTCATTCAAAATACTTTTACTTGCCCTCTTTTGAAGTTACCAGAAAGTAATTCATACTTGTCAAGGGAGGGGCTTGGGAGTGGGCTGGGGAAGGGAGAGGAAGGATCCTCTAGTACCATGGTACAGACAGTGCTGGGTAGGTTGAGAACATTCCACAAGTACTTGCTGGTTGGTTGGCTAGTTTTCTGTTTTAAACTTCTTAGTCCGCTGTCCATTTATGATTTCCTAGTTTTGGTGAAGTCTTTGAGATATTAGTTTATCCTGCTTATTCTCTTATAGCTGACAAATCATCTTCCTAGTCTCTGTACTCAGGGAAATATGTCTCATGAGGCAACATTATAAAGGCCTAGAGAGAGGAAAAAGAAGTCAGGCTATGTTCCAGAGCAGGGATTTTCACCCAATGTGCCACCGAATTTTAGCGATTAGTTCATGTGCGCCATAATGTGAAAAGGGCTGAAAATCGCTGTTCTAGAGGAATAGACCCAGTGAGGAGTCTGCACCTGGAAGAGCCTTCGGTGATTAGGGGTTCTTGGGTGAACAATGGCCTCACTTTGGGATCCTTTATTAAAGGGAGAGGGGGGCCACACCTGATCTTTTCCCCACCATTTTGTTTTTATCACATCTAAAACACTTATTTATTTATTTATTTATTTATTTATTCATTTTGTGATTCCATACCTATATCAGAGTATTGGCCAGCCTCCTCTGGTTTCCCCAGCTATTACATCAGACCTGAGTCCGAGGAATCAGTGCCAAGGAGCTCTCCATCGGCACTGTGCGTCAGTCACCTGGGGAGATCTTAACTCCCTGCACCTAGAGCCCCGTTCATGTGGACTGCGGGAGGGCCCAGGCATCAGCACATTTTTAAAGTGCTCCAGAGGGTTCTCGTGTTCACATGGGCTGAGCCCCACTGCTTTACAGCACAGCCAGGTTTATGTTTTTTTTCCTGTAAACTCATCAAAGTGACAGAATTCCAGGGAGAAATACAGAATAAAAACGAATTAGTTCTTTCTCTGCTTTTGCACCAAGACAAGCAGGGTTTTGTGGCCTAGAGATCTGGGGCTTCTTTATCCTGGGGTGGAACCGAGCCTTTTATTTCCCAAAGTCTCTTGGAGGTGAAAATTTGGGTGGTACTAGTGGGGAATGGGCCATGAGGCTTGGGTAAGATAAGACTAAGTGGCCAAACTTGGGAGGGCCTTGCTCCAGAGGATGGAGGGGAGGGGAGGGGAGGGGAGGGGCTTTCTAGGTAGCAGAGACCTACAGCCCTGCCCGTATACACTACCTGGGTGATTGCAGGCCTCTCAGGGCCAACACGTTGGAGACCTGAGTGCTAGGCCTGAAGCATGAGGGCCTTGAGGTCCCCAGTCTCTGTAGCTAAGAACAGGAAAGTAGTGGATACTTGCCATCAGATGGACCACACAGACATGGACATGGGCATCTTGGCAGCCATCTTGATGGACTGTAGACCAGCTGCTTTGCTGAAAATTTCATGGAATATATAGATCTCCTAGAATTATTATGTAGCCATAAGGAGGGTATAGCTTCCCCAAACATGAATTAGATTGAAATTATTGCAAGTAAGGATTCAGAGCCAGACATCACTATATGAAAGTCTTTTTGTTTTTTCATCTGAAGGATACGGAGTACATTTTAGTGTCTGTAACAAAAAGAATCAAGCAATCAGCCTTAAATGAATTGAATAACTCCATCTCATATGCTTTTAATTGTATTGGATTTTTATTAGCTTTTGGTTTGGCTGAGGACTTTTGCTGCAGGAGGACACTTGCATTTTCTTAGTCTGTTCATAGGATGTAGTGGTTGCTCAGGAACTGTTCATGGCAGGGCTTAGGGGTGATTCGGGAAGGGAGCAGAGAGAATGGCCCAGGGCCTTGACCGCCGTATTCTAACTTGATATAACATTGAGAAACAATTGGATACTTATCTTTTATTAAAGAAAGAGGAAGCTGCCCCCTCAATTAAAGCCTTCCAGCTGGAGCACCCCATCCCCATCACCACCCCCACTAATGAGGTGAGAAATTGAAGAACAGCTTCACAAAGTGGTAGTAGCGGGTGTCAATTACACAAGCTACTGATATGCTTTCTTCACAAAAGGAGCTTTCATGTAGTGGGAAGAATTTGGGTTCACACTGGAGTCACACTGAACTGGAGTTAAATCACCACTTACTAGCTTTGATGTATTTTTGTATTCTCAGGATCTAGAAATGCGTGGTGTATAATGGCACTTAATGAATCCTTAATAAATTAATGAGTAATGGATGAACTGAAAAAAATAGCCATCTGACTCCTTGCAGTCACTTAACATATCTGAGCCTAGCCTAAATGTGTTTACCTGTGGAATGGTGTTTGGGCAGGTTTTTTGTTTTAGTTTTGTGTATGTGTGTGTGTGAGGCGGGGGGGGCTGTTTTAAAGAATTAATACTAGA